>OMLM01000195.1:20236-45898 GCA_900302695.1 Helostoma temminkii | reverse complement strand
AAAAAAAAAAAACAGCATAAATTTCACAATTTTCTTGATAATCTCTATATTCAGAACATATCATAGGTTTTGACCACTTAAGAAAATATTTATAAACATTACCATTTCATCATTATTGATGGAAAATCTTTTATTTAACATGCAATCAAGTTTTATTTTTCCTGAACAGACCATACACATTCACAGGCAATTATAATTTAATGTGAATCTAAAAACTAAACTGAATCTATGTTATTGTAATGGTCTTAAAATCTCACTTCTTCCTAACTGATACCACTTTAACTTCTTGTTGGCGGATGTCATTTGATTACTTCACTGTGATTAAGCATTCTGTGTGTGTGTGTGTGTGTGTGTGTGTGTATGTGTGTGTGTATCATCTGATGAAAACCAGTAAGCACCAGTTGACTATACTCTTGTTTTAGTGATTGCAACTTCAGTCAGTGCTAAAATAAAAGGCAAACTGCAGCATGATTATGAAAAGGAATGGTTATACCAATATGAACACAAATTCAAAGATCTCTAACATTTTCCTCTTTCTGGCACACTGCTGTTTAGCTGAGGTCTTGATCTAACCTTTGTCTGAAGATAACATGGGTGGTGATAAACTTCCAGCCACCAGTATGTACTGTAAATACACGCTACATGCTAAATACAGTGTAAAACGTGCTTTAAGAGTTTTTGTCATGATGTTGTTTAAATCTATTTTTCACCATTATCTTTAACTTAACTGATTAACTCTCTGTGTCATACCTGTCATCAACGTCTGCCCTTGTCTGTACCACACGTGCTCAAACATCTGTGCACGCCCCCGACTGTGTGGGCATGCGCAATGGCAACGAACAGGTGCATGACGTCCATCCGTCTTACGAGCGTTACTGTTTTATTTCATTTCTAACACTTAGAAGAAGAGCACGCTGTGTGTTAACCAGCTAGTTGTGTTAACCAGTAGCTGTAACCAGTTAACTCAGCTCAATAAAAACTGCACGCGGCTCCTGACTGAGATAAGGCGCGCGAGCCTGAGGTAGAGGTAATTGCGTAGCTGTCTCGAGAGACCCTCCGCAAATAAATCCTCCACCAGGTTTGACAATAAGTGGATTTTAAACGCCATGTATGAGGCTAATAAGGCTTCACCTCTCGGAAGCTGCTACTCTCACAGGAAGCATGAAATAAAAACGGTGTGTTACGAGCAGCCACCTGGCGAGTGGCGGAGGATAACATCTCCGGAGAGGCTTGCTACAGACTGGCGACGAACGCCTCGCTTCCTCCGCGAAAAAACTGGCACTCACCTGCCCGCTCACCTTTATCCGGATGCCTCCTCGCAGCGGGGTTTGAGATATCTGCACCGCTCGGCTCGCTGTAGATGAAGCACGGCAGGTCCTCTGTAGTCTATACAACCACTTTATCAACACTGAAGCCAAGAGCAGCCCACACAAACTGCTATCTTTAACGAGACCTTACCTAAAACGGCTAGCGTGCTCTTACAAATAGCCTCATTGGTGAAAAGCGCACTGTCTACTCTGTTTCTCAAAGGAGGCCCAGGAGGGTTTTCTGATAACAAATGCGTCTGCTGTTATGGTACCGCTGTGTGAAGTTGACGCCGTCGATATGAAGCCAAACACTGGCAGCAATGAAACAGAGCGACTTACAAATGTTAAGTTTCCTAGTGATGTAGTGACATCTAGTGGCAACAAGAACGGGTACAGCTATTACCATCGAAGGAATGCCAAAGCGTGGATGACTATTTAACAGGCCAACTTTTATTCCATTCAGTTCTTTATTGTAAATTTATTAGGTTTGATACAAATTATTTACATTTTTGGCCAGAGAACAAAGACATGTATCAAGAGAAACAGACAGAGGGTAAGGGAGAGGTCTACATGCACGTTGAATAATTAAATACAGAGTCACAAAGTACAGTGAAGGTTGTCTCTTGAGAATCTCAGTGTTTTTGATTTGATTGTTGGTTAAGCAGAGGCTGGGTTTGCATCAGTCCTTCACCACTGATCGTTATAGTCAAAGCTGGAAGACAAGAGAAGAAAAAAGGCTGTTTAATTAATTGAAACTGGGACTGAATATGTGCTCTGACTCAGAACCAACTCAGCTGTTAAAACATGCTAACGTTGTGAGATAAGATGTTAATCAGCACTCAGAATGACGCATTAAGCAGAAATGTTTTACACTATGAAAATGGAAGTAGTAATGTGTTAAACTGTTTACTGCTGCAAGATGCAGACCTTTTTATAAATAAGCTGCACGTTCTTCCTAAATTAATGATGACAAGCCAATTACCATCACATTTAAAATAATAGTGTAGGGCATCAAGTGTCATTGATCAAACCTCTCCAGTTCCCATTCCGCTAATGGCACTGTTTAAACACTGGTCATTGGTCAATCACAGCTACACATTCACCACAGAACACGATCATTAAATCTGGCATAACTATCAGGATTTTGTAGCACAGTTTGTGTATTTCATTGTTGTCTCAGTGTCTTAAATTGTCACCTTCAATGCGAAGTCATCTTTTAAAAGCCCACAGCGATTAAACCAGACATGTTTTATATTCTCATCTTTCTCGCTCACCGTGGTTCGTTGTCTTGGTTTGAATCATCCCCAAACAGCAGCCACGCCACCTGCTGCTCCGGGGTTGACCTCTTTCCATACCTGGAGAAAACACCAGCATGTAATAACTGTAACAACTCAACATTAAGTAGAAAATCTGATTAATGTGATATCCCCCTCTGTTCTTCATCAGCAGTCGCTCTGCCAACATTTCTTTGGGTGGTCTGGTGTGACCGCAGCACCCTTGTTATGAATTTCAACTACGGGACATACTTTTTCAGAAATCATCCAACTGTGAACAAGGCAGCAGCCACAGAGACGCTGCTGCTTCTCTGCTCAATCTCTGCACTGCAAATCTGAGAGAAAAGATGAATTGTCTATTTGATTTCCAATGTCCAACCAGGCAAACACAAACAAGTGTCTTTTCTAAAATGAATGCCTGACCACTGAGGAGTAAAGCTGCCTTTGTAGCTCTGCACGCTGCGCTGTGTAGCTGAGCGCAGTGACAGATTCAGCCTCTTTAATTATAGAGCAGGGGGGTGAATATACTCAGCTTCTATTGCTGGATAACTGTGAAGCCACTAGTTTACATCTGGAGCGTCCAAATTCAACAGAAGACATGAACCGATTATACTGAATTGTATAGTTATGACTGATAAAAAAAGGTTGCAAAGGTATAGAAAACCTACTGCCATTAAAGTATTAAATACTATCTTATGGTCCGACAGTTAGTGAATAAATAATATGATGCTGCTTAGTGTTTAGATTATTTACTGTCACGACAGAGCTATTACAGGTTTCTACTTGGTCTGAACTTTTGATACACATCTCATGAAAACGTGGCCCTGTCCTCAGCCTCATTCTGCACACATGTAAGGAAAATAAACCAAGAATGATGCTTTGCTTTGCGATCAATAGCTGAAGTTTTACTCGGAAGCTGTAAGGTCTTGATCTGGTGTGGAAATTGTGCTTTATATGAGTGAAGTCATACCACAGTGGGATGTGGATATCCTTGACTGAGACTTCAGTTCTTATACCACTTCAGGAAGTGGACTACATGTCTCACCCAACCAGAGGATGAAAAAATAACACTACATTAAACTAGTTAAACTCTGATTGTGTGTGGACCCAAACTATGCCTTTCTAATAAGAGTGTCCTGATTAGTCTGGTTTGCTTTATTAAAAACAAAAACACGAAGACAAGTAGATGTTAAACTGCGCCTGATGTGAAGTGTAGTTTGGTGAACTTGACTCACCTCTGTCTGGTGATGAGGTTGACATAATGCCTGACAGCTGCGTGGTATTTGGCCCACTCCTCGGGTGAGGCGTGACTCCCCGGGCTCTCCGGTTTAGGAGGGTAGGCGTCCGCAAAGCTGCTCAAACACACCAGCAAGCAAACGACGAGCGCAGCAAACATCATCCACGATCTCAGCATGTTGGCCATCTGAGAAGAGAAACACCAGGGTCTTCCTCAGAAAGTTAAATTACCTTTTGCTGAACTCAACAAGGTTCTGTTCCATTTCATTCAAATAAATTAATATAAAATGTTTTTTTTTTTCAAGTACTCCAGATATTTTCTAATGAATATGTCTCAATATTAGAATTAACCAGGCGCAAAAGTCTGTCTAGTGTGCGCGAATAAAAAAAATGTGCAGTAAAGTGAGAGAAAAGTAAGATAACTTACTTTTTGGCAGTTGTCTCTTGGTGTCTTCACGCCGCTGGGTGCCCTGTCTTAGTGCTCTCCTCTCGGTTCACAGGATTATATAGTGTGGGATGGATACCTGATGCGCACGGAGTAACACTTAACCACACCCCTCGCTTTCTCCTCCGGCATCACTGTTCTCTTATCTATGCACAAGCTGATGGAAAGAAACAGAGCTCAACTTCACCACATGGCTTTCTGAAGGTTGCTCTGCTGCTAATAGACGCGACCGAGATGCTTCTCTTAGACTTTTAATATTAAGTATTTAGTTTAGTTAGTTTAGTTTAGCTTTAGTTAAAGCCGGTTACTGTTGTAAAGTACGTTGCTTTGAAACTTAAAATATAATTGATATCGTATTACCTAGTTGTGATAATAAAATAAATTGAAACCTGCAGGACTTTGGAGCAGGCAGTCCGTTCAGCACCATGAACAGCGCCCATAAAATAGCCCCCGTTATGTTTTATGAGTGGAAATCATAAAAGATAACGGGGCACTATTTTATGCTTCTCTGGTTCACTTAGGTTAAAGGCAGGTTTAGCCTCAGCCCAATAATCTCCTGTGTTTTGGCGTTTAAATCAAACCTGCTCACCCATGTTACAGTTACAATGCCTCCCCCTCTCAACAGGCTTATTGGACTGACAACCCTTCTACTTTGAAATAGCTCAGACAAGTACCAAACACAACACAAACTACAAAAATCACAGAATGTCAAACAATCAGAAAATAATACAACTGGCTCTTCACACTCGAAATAATGGCCTGCACAGCACTTCAGAAACCATAGTGTGTCAACAATTGGAGAGAAATGGGATGACTGACCCTGCTGTCCTGCAACATCATTTCTCAACAGTTGGGAGAAAACACCATGTTTGCAGTCAGTGTAGAGCTGAATGTCTTTGACTTAATCTGTTTCCTGGTTTCTGGTTTTGTCAGGAATATTTAAACACGACACAAACATTTTGTAATGATGAGTTGCACTTCTATAATGTTATTAATACAAGTCTTAAGCGTGTCTTAACATATGCAGTGTTAGGATGAAAGACGTTGCTTAATGTCTCTATTTTAGGAGACTAACTTAAGTTAGTAATGTAGAATGAACTACAGGACATCCGAGGTTTAAAATGTATAATCACAACAGTGTGATGCACCACACACACTGCGTAAATGAATTTGGTTTTCAGATTAATTAGAGTTAATGTCTTGCAGTGCACAGACACAGTTGTAATCATGCTCGTCCATTTGTTTTGTTGACTCCAGTCTACTCTATGCGTTGGTAGTTAATGAACAAACACGCTGCTCTTCAGGTAGCTACAGAGAATATGGCGGAGGAGCTGGTATGACTGTTGTAGGTACAAAGACTATATTTCAGCATTTCAAAACACAGGAATGTATTGACAGGTTAAACAAAAAGTATGAGACACACATTTATCGATGTTGATTCATTAAAATGACGTGCATCTGCTCCATGAATGATGTAGCCTAATTTGTCTAATCATTATACCGACACCTTTGGCCTTCTCTGCGCTCATCACTCCTGCATGCATTATTCAGATGGTGATAAAGCCTTTATTATAGTCTAAAGGTAGAGGTCACAGGCTGCAGTATCCACAGATCAATAACACTATTGTGTTTCACACCCCCAAATGAAAGTAGTAGTAGCAGCATGCTTCAGTGGAGTCATTTTCAGAACAGTAATTCTTTTATGATTAAATGAAATGATTCATTGGCTTGTTGCATCAAATTCCACTTAACCTTTACATGTTTTCTTGTCAATTCTGTATCACTGAGTATGATGCTGAGTTGACACGAGCGCACACTCACATTATGTCCGCAAATACCTTTCAGGTCAAGTGCTGAGACTGTGTCTAATGTGATCACATTTATGACCATTGCAGCAGTTCCTGTTTATCTTAGATCTTCACGGTCTGCTGTTCATTTCATGACGCCTGAAGTCATTCCTTATCCATCAATGCGGGTGCAATGATCTCTCTTTAGTGAGTGTGAGTGCATGTTGACAGGCTTCTGCCTCTGCCTGTATGTTTGCACACAGGATAGAGATGTAAAGCTGATTTTAATGCTGTCGGAAAAAAATATTTTATATATTCTTTTAGTTTTCAATTGTTAAATAACTTTCTTCTGCCAGTCAGTAGCCATACCATTAGTACATTTTGATCTTGCTATGAAATAAACTTTTGGTACCATTTGGTCATTTTGGCAAATACACATATTTACTTTATGGCAGAGTAGATAATAAGATTTATACTTATAGTCTGGCATGTCCAAAGTTTAACTTATATGAGATGTATTGTGAATTAATTAACTTTAGAAGTGTTACCCCTATTTCTGCACCTCATTTTAAATTAAAGCAGACAACTCTCCACCATAAATAAGTGTATTTCCAATGCAACTCTTTCTTTAACATTTCTTTAATCTCTAAATTCACATTCATTTTTATAACTATTTTTTTATTTATTCACTGATTTATTATAGAAGAAGCCACAAAGTCTTGCACAATATTAATATACATGCTGGTAGAGATGTGATTTTTAAATCATGTACTCCCCATAAGATTTTTAAAAACTTTATTAATCCTAGAGGGAAATTGTTTATAAATTGGTTTAAAGAAACAGATCCCATTACTGAACAAAATATTACTGACTGATATTATTAAAACAGATCCCTATATTACATCTGAGTTTCTATTAATCTAACTCAGTTTCATTCTAAATAAAATAGAAACAATAAATAAATAATAATAATAATAAAATCTTAAATTAGCTAAATCTGTACATAAATCATTTTGATCCAAATGTTTAGAAGTTTTATTTAGTGACTATATGTGAAAAGGTATTAGCAAAACAGTATGGTGTTGGTTCTCCAAAATATATTCATGCAGTTTCTTACTTTTGATTTTATTTTTGGGTGTTTAAGCATGTCTCAATAGAACAAAGCAGCAAATGTGCAGGGGAAAACACAACACAGACATACAACCTGGGCACACACAATTAAAAGCCCTCCATCCCTTTTATAACTTACAGGATCCCCAGACATAAAACAATTACAAACAAGGCTGTCATGTAGTTTTCAGTCATTTTGTGTGTGTGAATATTTTTGGTTGTCAAGTATCTGTTTTTGGTTATCTTGCAACAGTCTGAGCCCATTTTGTGGGTTTTTGGTCTTTGATCTTTTTCTCTCTTTTATATTAACACTTTCTGGCTCAAGGAAGCCCTGGTCGCTTGGGCCCTTGGCCTGGGCCCAGAAGGCCTGTTCAGTATATGTTCGGTCCCTGTGTGCAACAAAGGTCCTAGGTGCAAAAATCTAACTGAGGATGTTGCAGTTACTGTATGGTATGCGTTTTAGCCACTGAGCTACGCAGACACTCTGACAACTCATTCTCACATTCAAGACCTTTTATATCAGTTTGAAGATACAGGAAAGCAAGACATTGTACATCTAGAGAATAAACATCAAAAAGGAAGCCTTCATCATAATATTTTACAGGCTTACTAATCAAAGACACTATCATGGTGCCAACAGCAGCTACATGTTGTCCTGTTAGGTTCCCAAGGGAAGCCATGACAACTCTTCTGCTGTTTATAGAGTCATAAAAAATGATGGGTTTTCCTTTGTCTGTCCCTTATCCCTTGTCAAAAACACAACTTGATTTGAGCATAAATCCCTGTTGATAGCTTAAGTAGAACTGCTGCTCCTGTTGACGATAAACAAGCCGTTTAGGTGTATATGGTCGTGCAATAAAATCTGTAAGTGGATCGTGATATTACACTTTGATTGTACCGACCATTTCAGAGCGGTTGTTGAGGGGCATTTAGTGTGCTTTAGTTTTTAAGCCCAATTTGTATAAAATAACAATCTAAATTGAGAAACAGTGGCTTTTAACAATCTAATTTGTTAGGAAAAGCAGAAATAGTCATGAGTAATTAAATAATGAATAAATCATCTCCTATTTAAGGGAACTGATGTGTGCCCTTTGCTTTGTGATCACCCATTTCCCACAGTTAAAGTTGGCTATCCTGAGCATTTAGTTAATTCTACTCCAGTAATCAACCTCTCTGCGTTCACTCTACTGGCCATAAAAGTCAATGGCAAGAACCAACAATATGCACAAGACAAAGTCATTAGTTGCTTCAGTGTTTGTAGGTAAACACTGAGAAAGTAACAGCCCCCAGATAAGAGAAAGAGCGGACAATTAAAGTGTTCACAGTCCAATAAACCCCAGCTAATGCCGTCTAGAAGAGCAGGATGAGCCCCTATAGAGGGTATTTGAGTAGCCATCAAGGCAAAGTTAATAGGAGAGAAGGAGACCACTGATTTAAAAAACTTTTTCTCTCATCTTATTCAGTTTTACCAACTTTTACAACTGACCCTGGTGCTAATGATGACTACGATGTTGTTAGGTAAGATCTAGATAATTTACATAACTTTTTTATCCAAGAGCAAGAATTTGAACAAATCCTGATGCTGGAAATCTACTTACTGTAGGCATGTACCTATCAAACTCAAATGTAGCTCTAAAAGCTTTTCCCTTCACTTTGACAGTAAAACCACCTCTATTTCCATTTTCATCACATATGCTGCCCAATCAAAATAAGAAAGGAAGATTACACACACACACATCCATTCTGGTGTGAGAGCAATCTCCCAGGAGAACGTGTGACTCCTTCCTGCCATCACAGACAGAAAGGGGGAAATGATTATGCGTTTTTATTTAGTCTTATCTCCAGAGTGGGGGAGCCACTAATATGAACAGAGTGCTTTTCAGGCAGCCAGGTCTGTTTGCACAACTCAGGAGACAAAATGGGGGTTGATGGCCAGCCACTACCACAGTGTGATAATTCATGAGCATAAATGGCTCTAAAAGGGGTCACGAGTGTCAGTCAGAAGCGCTGAAGATGACTAGTGACCCAACAATTGAATTTTTTCTTTAACGTTAATGTCACATACATTTCTGCTTTTTGAGCACAAATACAGACACACATTTTTTTTCATCACCCATGAGGAGACTTACACAAACCGTAACCACAAGCATTAATTGCCTAACCTTTCCCCTAACCTGAACCTTACTGTAACTTTTAGCCAACTCATCACTAAAATCCAATGATTTACCTGGTGGGGGAGACCAGCATTTGCAGACTAGTAATAGATGGTGCGCATGCACACATACACACACAAAATGAGCTTCTTCCCAACAGCAGAGTCATGTCAGTCCTGAGAAATGGTTGCGTAAGTCAGGGTATGTCATTTGCTCATTTGACTTCCAGGACTACAGTACAATACCTCATGATTCTCTGTCCTCCTGGAATTATTTTGTCAACAGCAGCATCACTTAGGACATTTGTCTTTTTTGGACAGCAGAGCTCCCCAATCACAGCCATATCCCACCAACTGATGTGTTTATGAGTAAGCTCAATGGCAGCTTCAGGTAACTTGGATGGACAGTGTGACGTGTAAGAGACAGGAGAGTTCAGTGATTTGATTCAGAGCGTGTTTTTAATGTCACAACTAATAAAGTCACTGTGTTATTTATATATTAAAGTGATCCCCTTAAAATGTGTAAAGGGAAGATGAAGTCAATATCTTACGCACTTGCCCTCCATATTCTAGGCATCACGCTATAAAGATAAACTAACATGACACTACAGAAAAGATCTTGCTGGATGTGTTTCAGTTTAATTATGTGCCACAGCGAACTGGACACAAGCAGCTGACTGTCTGCACGTCATGGAGATTTCAGGCCTCCTGGGGGTTGAGTCAGGATATCTTCCCAAGGGACGTCAATTACACAAACCATGAAATTGTTTTTTTTCCCCTCTCATTTCTGGGGGATCTCTAAATGAAGAATAAGCTTTATGGTCCAACAGACAACGCACACACAAATACCTCTAGAATCAATTCTTATAGCAATTACGGTAAATGAGCTACAAGTATCTGAACTGTTTGGTCATCAATGCCTAATGACCCATTATTTTCTGCAGTATGTCGCTGTCCATCTTTCGTGGTATTTTATGTTAGATTTCTCGAGGGCAATAGTTTGTAGCCTTGGCTCTTACTAAAATAACTAGTTATTGTTTGTTTTCTTGTTTTTGTACAACAACAAACACCCACCACAGGTTTGATGTTATTCCTTGTGACTCTCTGACTTAGAGCTGTGTGAGGGAGGCCATATTTCAGAAACACCTTTGAAAAACAAGTAGTGGTATTGTAGTGACCTGGAGTGTCAGTTAAAGAATATGTTGTTCTTGAAGTGATACCAAGTCAAAAGCTAAATGAACAAATGATTAAAGTCAGCGTTTTGGCCTAGTCTACAGCCGTAGCAGCAGCTCCATGAAATTGTATTGTAGCACAGCAGTGCCCTGAATGACTTGTTACTACCAGGGTGCTAAGATAATAACAATCATCACACATACTGTTACCTGACTAAATTTACTGTAGATGATGCACTGGATAAGTGAAAAATGTGGTGCTAAAGGGAAAATAGGGGAATCGTTACAGTCATTTGTATTAACTCCCTGGGGAAGATGAATGTCTGTAAAAAAAAATCCATGACAATCCATCAAATAACTGTTGAGATATCAGTCTGGACCAAAGACTAGACTCAAATTGCCGTGCCCAGAGCTATGTGAATGGCACTGCTAAAGATCAATACTCAGCAAATGCTTTTCTCATGATAGTCAAAAATGAGAGCTACCATTTTTGGCCTTGAAATGTTTCTTCAAAGCTGCTCTGTTCCCTGCTGCATCTCAAGGTCCTTGGATTTCAAAACAAACTAATCAGTAATGTGAATCAACATCAAATTAACACGTTATGAAGCAAACGGTCTTGAATATCTCCAACTAACCGACTAGACATTTGTGTTTCTCTTTAAAAGTGAGATGAATGATGTTAATCAGCACATTGGAGCTCTGTGCATCCCTCAGCTCCAGCTTGAACTGCTGTAATAAAGCAGTGTGCCTGCTTGAGTAATTACTCTCATCTGACTAAGAGTGAAAACCCGACTGAATAAAAAGCACCACTCGAAGGTTTCTTTCTGTCAGGGAACAACTCAAGTCGCATCAGAACCAACCTCCTTCCTGCAGCAATGTTTCTTATGAAAAACTGGCATACACGCTGTACATACTGTATGATCCTGACATGACAACTACTGAACTGCTAGAACGAGGCAGTGCCTCACAAATATTTTTATTCATTTCAAAATGACATTGAGTGCTGTGTCTGCTACTGAAGTTTCCCTTCCAAGCATCATTTAAGAGCACGAATATAAGACAAAATGAGTAAAACAAAGCAACATGTCGAACATAAAATGAAGGCCTAATTAGGAAATCTTATTTTTTAAACAAACTCTTAGGTACAAATAACTAAACATCCCAACAAAGCCCTTATATACAATGTAGCTGTATTTGGTAAAGCTACAGAAATGCTCTTTCATGTCCAACTCTCAGGGGTTCGTTCAAGTAGCAGTGATGAATCATAACAATTTATTGTTATGATTCTTATTTAATGTCATTCTTCAGCAGTGTCTCTACCATCTTGGGTAAGAAGGCTTCCAGGAAATGAAAGAAGTCATGAAAAACTCCCGTCTTGTCACCGATTGGCTCCAGCTTGAGCACTGCTTTTGTGCTTTCTGTCCCACCCATCATCTGAGGCTGAACCTTGAACTCCAGGGGGTCTTTCAGTTCTGGCTCTTTTTCAGTGATGTGAGCTGTGACCTGAGACTCCAGCTGCACACAGCTGCCCTCTGGACTCGAGTCTGCATCTTTGATTAGCTCCCTTCTCACTTTCCTCCTGCCAGCCCACACTATGTGCTTTTGCACACAGAGCCAGTAAGGGAATTCAAGCTTGCCCCTCTTTGCCAGTCTTGGCTTTTTGCCTTGTGGCGACACAGAAGCATCACTGCCAGAAGACAGCGGCCTCTTGGCACCGACCACAGTCGTACCCAGAGGGCTGGCTTCGTTTTTGCATTCAACACTGTCAAAGCTGTCATTTGTTGATGTGTTGAGGGAAGCTGATGTAGTTTCCATTTCCTCAGCAGCATCCACAACTGAATCCTTGCCAAAGACGGCATCTGTGGAGGGAGAAAGCTGACACCTGAGGACACTTTTGAGTACTTCCTCCACAGCAGAGCAAACCTTCTGAAACCACAGCAGCCGGAAACCGTCTCCCACCATGTGCAGCTGATTGCAGAGCCCTTCAGGGAGTGATGCTGATTTAAAGGGGATGGTGATGGTCAGCTGCTCTGTTTTGGTATGTTGGACATCCCCATGGGGGGTGAATAAGCGCACCAAGCCCCATGACTTTCCCTTGGTGGATTTATGTTGGTACTGCAGGCTGCGGCAATACTTCTCACCCTCCTGACACTCCCTCTGGAAGCTGCGATGCGAGCGTTCATTCAGGTTCCCAGCCACATTGTGGGAGAGCTCAAAGGGGTCCAAGAGATTTAAGGGCCCTAGTCTAGGACCATGCTGAGGGATCTTGGTGGGCTGTTCCTCCTGCATGGCTGCCTCCTCCTTATTCTTACTGAGGAAATTAGTGATTGGGAGTGCACGCCCCTCTCTGATAGATATGACACTACTGGCAAAATCAAACTTTGCATAGAAGGAGAAAAAGCCAGCAAGCAGTGTGCCTACAAAGAAAGGAACACACATATTTATTTTATGAAGAAGCCAAGTTAAATGAAGACAGGAATCACATTTGTTTAATTACTCTCTTACAGAGATCCTGTGTATTCTTGCTGGGGGGCACAGCAATAGGCTGACTGGGGAAGGTACAGTTCCAGCCCTCAATCACACAATGCTCCTCTTCACCTGCAAGTGTGTAAACAAATAATTATTAACCAATAAAGGTAAAATAAATGGCATATAAGTGAAATCACAGCAAAAATGGCAGATTAATAATGAATTGTTATTGCGTGGGACCGTCCAAATTGTCTATGGTCCGGACTACATACTAAAAGATCAAACACCCTGACTTGACAGATGCAAAGTGCTGGGACCAAAAGTGGAAGATGGACACAACATGTATGTTTTATGTCATCAAGTGTGCGGCAATAGCATCTGGGATGCCTCATGACTAGGGTAACAGCGGTTACCAGTCTCACTGTATACAATGCTGTTGCGCCATGTCGAAAACACCCATGCCTTTTTATGTGTCCTTGACTGCAACAAATTAACAAAAGATAAGTAACCCACTGAGTAGTGCCACTACTATTAAGCTAGCGAATCACATGTAATGATGTTCTTGTCATTTATACAGACAAACGTGAGGACATAATGAATAAAACAAGTAGGTACCTATACCAATGCAGTGATTGGTCAGAGACTATGTGTTCTGTATAATCAAATAAAGAACAGCTGGGTTTTGGCTATAAAGTGCTTTCTGACATGCTTAAGACTTGCGGCATAAGCAGTACCAGGACTAAATTGGAGAGGGAAATAGGGCGACATGCCCTCCATTTAAAATCCACCTTGTTCTGCTGCCTGTTCACTCGTGCTCTGCTCACCTGCTCTGGGTAAAACAGCGTAGAGCAACACAGACAAAACCACAAAGAATGCCAGAGCAGTGCGGTACTTACAGGCCATGTCTTTGAGTTGGTCCACTGTGGGGAGGACAGGAGGGTCACAGTTTTGAAGATAGAAGATGACCAACAGTGTCAGAGCATAGTTGTTGAGAAGGGGACCAGCACCACTGGGATTACCTACACATGAAATGGCAGAATGTCTTTTGGGGGATTTTGTAGCATCTGGAGTTTGGTTGTTTCCAAAAGGAAAATGTCATTACAAATTTACATAAACAAACAAAGCAGATTCACCAAGGACATGTACAGCATGCTAGCATTGCTAAGTCTAATGCAATTACTGTATTTATACAATAATTCTTCTTTCTATGACCAATGACCAATGATTCTGTATGTATAATTGACCATGTCACATATTTCAGTTTGTTTCCAACCTGGTGAAATGGCACAGTACTGATTAGCAACCAGATTATTTACTCACTGTATGTTGAAAATGTCAGTTATGTAAAATGGCAAACTGACCCTGGTACAGAGCTGCCATGAATGATCTAAAGATTTTATGAAACAACCATTGTTACTACTACAGCTACTTTAACTGTCACACTGTTCCGCCTGGTTCTCCTCAGGTTTTGTTGTGTTTAATTGAACAAAACTGATTTACCTGTTGCTTACACGCTGGCTGGTTTGTATGTCTTGTCACCTGAGTGATCAATACTGGCTTGTAGACCATAACAGTCAAATGTAATGCTAACAGCCCTTCTGCAAAGATTCATAGCTATTTCCAACATGCAACTATTCAAGTCTACTTTTATGATTATTTTATTTTGGTACTGGTGTATACAGCTACTCATTAGGTTGGCACAAAACAAAAGCTTGTAACACGTAACTGAGCCCATTATGTTCTACTAATCAGTCGGCACAAGTGCCCTGTTGAAAGCTGCACTGGCAGCATGGAGGCTACTGATTATCAAAGGGAATAAAGGAGACATGCCACAGAAGTACAGGTAATTAGTGTGCTCTTCAGTGAAGAACACTCATATTAAGATTTGACTCTATATCGGGAGACACAGTCTGTACTATTATGACACAAATAGAGCCATTATGATATTGTCTTTACTTTCAGAACAGGGAGTTGAAAAGAACTGCAAGCAGATCCGAACATGATTATTAAGGCATGTTGGTGAAGTTTTAGTGACATCTATTGACCAGAAAATGAAACGTCTACTTAAACTGCAAAAAAATATAACATTTATAAAAATATCAAGTTTAGTGAAAAACACATCTGCTACCAGCAGATTTGCTATTAAATTAGTGTTTTTATTTTTACCAGCCAACTGTTTCTGCTTGGCCCAGTAGCGAATGGTGTACACAAGTGGTCTCAGTCTGGCTTCAATTCCTGAACACAGCTGAAGGAAGCGGGTGTTCCTCACAGCCAGCCTATTAGGGAAACAGACAGGAGAAAATAAAAATCATACAGCCATATTTCCCACCACATCTGAAAACGTAGTGCTACACAGTATCCAGAAACTATGAACTGACCTGTTGTTAATGGTGATGTCTCCCTGCAGGTTGAGCTCTTTGTGATGGAACTTGACTACGGGGAGACGAGCACTGCTGACTACATGGACTTTGTGCACACTGGGGACACAGCGTCTCAGAATTGCTGCCACAAGTTCCAGGACCTCAGCTGGTGAGGCTGTGGCCAGGTCAATATCAGAAAGGATGGAGTCCTCAGAATGGCCATCATCTGAAATCCCCTCCGCAGCCTGAAGAATAAATCGAGGCAAAATTAAATAAGCAAGTTCCTCATAGATTTATTTGTGCTATAAAAAGCCAAGGTTCAAAACCTGTTTTGGTGACAACACTGAATTAAAAAGTACTTTATGCATCAATTACTATCAAATATCACACCTGTTCTGTGGTAGACTTGGCACGGGCCTGGAACACTTTGGTGTTTTCCAGGTCTAGAAACAGGTCTAAGTCACAGGAGTGGATGCCAAATGTGTTGACAGATGAACCAAATGGAAGAATCTGACTGTCTGAAAGTCATTAGAAACACAGGGAGACATTTACGTTTATCATTATGAAAAACACCACATCAGACTCCCTGTGTATGTGTTTACAGGGCTTACCTGGAAAAAACTCTATCAAAACCTCTTGCAGGAGTTGAACCAGCAAACCTCGAGCCTTCTTTTCATTTTCCCCCAACTGAACTCGCTCAACAACATATTGCATCTGTGCATCCACCTGTATGACAAAGAGGAACACTTGATAGTGCCTTTGTTTACGCTGCATTTTGTTAACATGGATTATGACAAGATGGTCATTTAATATAGATTAAAGTGGAGTACAAATAATCTGTTTGATTGATGCTCATCTCTCCTGATTAAATGACATGTTTTTATAAACTAAAAGCTGTATACTAATTCAATATAAAACTATGCTGTTATTGTTTATATAAAATATATACTGTATTATGATCTCCCATGACAATCGAGAATCTTAAGGCTCCAGCCGTAATGTTTTTCACAACTTTCACAGTTATAAGCCATGCTTTATATCGATAACAAGATGCTTACAGACGCCAGCTGACACAGATCAGGTTTGAGACGGTCGAGGACTTGTTGAAGGTTCTGGGGGTCATTTTTGTTTTTGGAAATCAGCTTGAATTCCTTCTTTTCCCGTGCTTTGACGCGCAGCTTCAGGCCCTTCATCTGATGCTCAACAGAGGACAGGACTGCCTGTGTGCTCTCAGTCTCACTGAACTGCACAATGGCATACACACCCTGAGAGCAGAGTGAAACATCACAGTCAGACGACGCTGGGTTGCATTAGCTACTTTGGGTATGCTGCAAAACCAAAACTGTTCTTGAATGAATACACACTGTAAAGACAGGCACTGTGAGGCCATGGATATCGTTTAAAGTGAGCTGTACAACTGACTGACCTTATTTTTATCCATTATAACGTCTGTGACAGGCCCAAACTGCTGGAAATATTCAGCTATGTCGGACTGAGAGATGTCGGGCTTGATCCCACTAACAAAAACACTGTGCTCCTCCTGGGTCTTCCTGGTGGTCCGCACAGTGGTCAGTGTTTTGTGTTTACGCCCTTTGACATGCTGATCCAAGCTTGGCACTGCAGGAAATTGAAATGAGCAATGTTTCATCAGGTGGAAAAAATCTGGACATATTTTAGCTAATGTTTATGAGCCATAGAAAATATACCAGTTATCGAAAATCATATAAATGTATATCAAATTGTCGGATAAAATCATGTAACATTTGGTAACCGTTCTCACAGTCATGGTATTTGAGTACAAATAATAAAGTTATGATATCCAGTTATAAATGAATTTGAATTTCGCCAGTGATTTTAGAAGCAACAGTTATTTATTTGTCACCACATCTGAATGGCATGTGGCTAAGTTAGCTTACGTTACTTACTGTTTGGTAAGTTCACATTGCAGAGGGAGCAGTAAAACCCTTTCGGGGTGGTTTTAATGTCACTGTCTGTTTCCATGTCGACAATAAAGAGAGCGTAACGTTAACGAAGGAAACCGATCAACCGCTTAAATAGTTGGCGAAGTTTGAGGCCGACCGTCCTCCGCGCGTCTCAAATCTCCCTCCAGCGTCAACCCTGCGTTTGTTTCCAGTCCCACACCAAAACCTGTCCGGGTGGCTCATGCTTTATCACATAGTTCCTGTTTATCTAATCGGATGCATTCATCCTGCAGTACCTGAGATAACTTGATTTTGCTTTGTGATTTCAGACATTTGCCGTGTCTGCAAACTGCAACTATGATGTATGTTTAAAATAATTTACATAGTGGTAATTAAACGATTCTGCTCTATAATTACAGACGCCATTGTTTTTTTATTTGCCACTAAAATGTAGATGTTTCACCTAGTCCTTTCAAAAATGTTTTGTCTGGATGATCAGTTTTTAAAAATATTAAGATTACATTAAATCCAACATAGAGCAATCCTGTTGCACATTGTGTGTGAAAACAAACCATAGTCTTCCTTCCTTCCTTCCCAGGTAAATCTGCTAAATGCCTAAAGTAGTTTCTTTCAAACCCTGTTACCCATTGACCATTTTGCAATAATTGGTATTATTAAGTAGTGTTCAAAACAATTAATACTAAAGTCATAAACGCTTCAGGTGTTAACTTATTTTACAATGGTTTTCAGACTTATCCCAGTCATTTTAACCTCACTTGGATGCACAGAATAAAAAAAAATAAAAAAAAAAATCTTTAGATGTTAAAACAATGAGCACAAGCTTTCCATTGTACAAAAAAAATTTAATAACCACTTTTTTCACCATAAAGATATTTGCAAAATCACAACACACACCTTGTCACAAAATAAATGGTTAAAATAAGATTCCCTGCTGCATTGGAAAAAAGCAGTGCTTTGTTTTCAGTCTACAAAATTTCTAAAATGCCTTTTAATCTAAAACATTACAAGTACAAAAGAGTTTAAAGGAAAAAAGGTTATTTGGATTAAGATTATGTACACATGTGATCATTTCCTTGCTGATCTTCCTCTTCTGGTTTTCTGCTGTGTCTCAGCTTCTGCAGCTTTCTTCGGCTCCACCTTGTTTAAGGACTCAGCTTCGTCAGCGACCTTAGCCCCTCGCCTGGCTCTCTTGACGGGCTGAGCTTCAACCGTTTTATCTGAGAGATCTTTCTCTTCAGTTTTTCTGGCATCCTCTGACACATTTTTGCTTTCAGCTTCAGCTTGATCTCCAGCTTTTGACTTCCTGCCTCGAGCTGCCTTGACAGGCGTTGCTTTCGGAATTTCAAAGACTTCCAGGTCGGCTTTCCATTTCACAGATCTTTTGGACACCTTTGTGTTCTCCACAACAGCACTGCTTAATTCTTCAGAGGGGGCACTGCTCACTGTCGCATTATCAGGTGTGGGTTTTGCTGCTGCACGCCTCCCCCTTTTGGCTGGCTCCACTGAAGCAGACTCTGAAATCAGTGCCGTAGATTCTGCATTATTCTCCTCAATAGGAAGAGCTGCACCACGACGGGCTCTCTTGGCTGGAATTGTATGTGAAACCTCCATTTTCACCTCCTTGGCCCTGCTAGATTTAATGACTGGAGCATCCTCAGCATTTTTCTTCTTTTCAGCCTCCAACTCATGGTTAGATTCTTTCTCTGGTATTTGAGAAGCAACTTCAACCTCCTCCACAACTCGTTTTCCTCTTGTACCCCGTTTAGGTTTGTCTGTGGAGCCGACAGCTGATAACTCTTGGACCTCAGTGGATTTAAGAGGTATTTCATTTCCAGTTTCTTGTTTTGGTTTTCTCCCTCCTCTCCTGGGCTTTGCAGCCACAGTGGACTCTTCATTTATCTTCACTGATTCAGCAGTAAGTGGTTCTTCAGCCACTTCTTGGGCCACAATTTCAGAGGTCTGAATTTCTTCCATTGGCTCAGTCATCCTGGTTTTCCTTAACTTTTTAACTGGTTCCTCTGAATGTGTCTTAGTTGAACTTGTTCTGCTGTCATTCTCTACCTTTTCTTCTTGCTGTTTGGCATTTCTTCCCCTCTTGGCCCTGCCTACAGGCTGCATATGCTGCTTTGTCTCCACAGTGACCAATGTATCTTCTGCTGCATCTGTTGGTTCAGCAGTACATTGTTGCATCTTTCTCCCTCTTCTGGTTTTCCCAACAGTGTTAATGGGTTGTTGAGGTTGCACATCTGCTTCAAGGTGCTGGTCACTCACAACGTTATTTTCCTCTGGTTCTGGCTGGGGTGGCTTAACAGGAGTTTTTGCTTTTCTGCCTTTAATTGGCTTCACAACAGCTTCCTCTGCAAATGGTGTAGAATCATTTTCTTGTTGACTGGTAATTGCAGAATTCTCTGTGACGGCTTCAGCAGAAATGTCTGTCACCAATGTCGTTTCCTCTGCTTTCTCTTTCACAACTTCAGGTGGGTTCGAGGTGCTTTCTTGAGACTTTGTATTTCTGCTTCTTGTCTTTTGTCTAACAGGTGGTGCAGCTACTTCAGCTTTCCTCCCTCTTCTTCCTCTGACTGGAGCAGCGACAGCAGGCTCTTCAGATTGCTCAGTCTCAGCTGCTTTAAGGTCCACATTTTTAACCATTCTGCCTCGGACAGCTTTCTTCTGAACAGCAACTACATCTTCATTGCAAGGCGCCATCTCCACTTGATGTAAACTCTCAGTTACTGGTTCCTGGGGAACAGGTTCCATGTCATCTGCTGATTTCTTGTTATCATTTTCACTGACTGTCTCCAACTGGTCATGGCAGACTTCATCTGCACCTAGCAGTAACAGGAGAAAAGGCAGAGATGTTATCATAAAAATAATCCAATTACCGAAAAACTAAACCAACATGAAAGCAGAGAAACAAGACATTTATAGAAAGAATACCTTCAGCTACATCAGCTAATGGAACATCTTGCTGCTCTAGCGTTGACTTGGACTGTCCAGATTCTTGTTTAGTTTTTCTCCCTCGCCTGGGTTTTGCAACAGCCTTCTCCAAGGGCACTGCACTGACAGCTGCTTTGTTGTTTGTTTCAACATTAGCTGGGGGGCACTCTTTGCTCTCTGCTTCTGACATGGTTTCTGCGTCAGTGGAAACCTCTTGCATTTGAGCTTCATCTTCAGAAGCTTTCTTGGCATTTCTTCCTCTTTTAGGCTTGACAACAACTTTAGATGGCTGAGGGACACTTTCCTCCATTGTAATCTCAACATCCTTGCTTCTGTTTCTTGTTGTCTGTCTGATAGCAGGTGTAGTTTCAATTTTCTTCCCTCTTCTTCCTCTAACTGGAGCGGCCATCACAGCATCTACTGAATTTTCAGTTTCAGCCTGCTTATCTTCAACTGGTTTAGATTCAGCTACCTTTGCCCTTCTGCCTCGAACAGATTTCTTCTCATGGTCATGATCAATGGCAGCTGTGTTGATTTCTGTTACTTCAACAGTTGCAGTCTCCACTTCTTGTTGTTCTTCAGATAAATTGTGTTCACTTGGCATCTCCTCCACATGGTTTACGTCATTTGCCTGAGTTTCTAAAAAAAAAAATGAAACCATTAGAAACTTGATGTGATGCTAATTCTACAGAAAGAAACACAATCAAAGTATAAGTGAATATTTGACATTTACTAAAAATATATAACTTGAACATCACATTTTGTGAGATAGTGCTTTTAGACTGCCTTAAAATATCTCAAGCAATAAACAAGTAATTTTAACTTCTTGAGAAACATTATCAATCACAGCACATCATCTTGTGGCTCATCATGGACAACATTCAGTTCTGACAAAAATAATCAGCATGTGATTTAAAATGTAACTAAATAATATATATAAATTGTTACATAAACAAGCTAACAACCCACTAACCTTTTGCTATGTTTATGCCACAATCTGGATCGGTTTGATTTTCAACCTGTGAGGTGAGGAGCAAATTTAGACACTGGGTACTTGTTTTTACATCAATTTACATTTTCGTAATTGTATCTTCAAAGAAAAAAATTGAAAAGGGTAGGATTAGTTACACATATTTAAATGTTTGGTTACACATACAACACTAGAATAGTAAAATAAATTATTTATGGTGCCTACAAAAGCGTGTTACTCGCCACCAATGTATACCTGCTCTAAATTACATAAAAAAACAAATCTTTCTAAAAATCAAGACGTTTGATGTAAATGCTTCTATTATTACCTCATTTGTTCCTGTACATCCTGTGGGTTCAATCAGTGGCTCCTCCATGAGCTCTTGAAGTCCTTCAAAGTCTTCCACTGGAGCATTACCTCTCAACCTTGGTGACTTCATGAGTCTCTTGATACCAAAGTTGTCTTCAACAGGTTTACTTTTCTCCCTGGGAGTTTTCCTGAGCCTCTTTTCACCAACCATATCTTCCACTGGGGAACTTTTTTCCTTTCGGGTCTTCATTATTTTGTCGACACCAGTGAGACACAGCACTGGGGAAATCTTCATAAATGGTGTTTGCATGTCTCCCATCTCAGATGGGACTTTGGATTCTTGTATGTGTACTGGAGTCTGCAGAAGTTCCTTAACTCCATCCAAACACACATCAGCCTCTTGACCTCTGGGAGTCTTCATGACTCTCTTTACTCCAGTGAGGCACTCCTGTGGTTGAGGCTTCTGTTTGGGAGTTACCAGAAGTTTTCCTCTGATGTCCTCCACAGGTTCAGCTTTCTGTCTTGGAGTCTTCATGATCCTCTTCACTCCAGTGAGGCACTCCTGTTGTTCAGGCTTCTGTTTGGGGGTTAACAGAAGTTTTCCTCTGATGTCCTCCACAGGTTCAGCTTTCTGTCTTGGGGTCTTCATGATCCTCTTCACTCCAGTGAGACACTCTTGTTGTTCAGGTTTCTGTTTGGGAGTTGTTACGGTGGTTTTCTTTAAATCTGTGCTCTGTTGTTCACTAGAATCAGAGTGAATCTCCAAGGCAGAGTCTTCACTGACAAAGCTAGATTCCTGATCTACGTTAAGGAGGCGTTGGACTGCCTCGCTGTTGTATCTTCTGCCTTTCACTGAAGATGCAACACTCAAAGGAGACACCATCATTTCACCTGTAATACACGTGACGTTTGTTAGTTTCGTATATGGTTGTTGGCATTAGATTAGTCCCATCTCATAACAATATTAACCGCACACTTTACCTGGCTCCTCTGGTGTGGTCAGCACTGATGGTTCTACCACAGATATGCCCAGACTTCCCACTGGTGTCGTTGTGACATTGTCACTGATGACAGATTTCCTCTTCCTTTCATTCACAGGAGTTTTAAACATTTCAGAAATTCCTGAAATCACAAGACACAACATAAGCGGGTACTGTATAGAGCAAAAATACATTTGTTGGGATGAAAAGGAAATCAATACCTGTCAGGTCTTCATCCATTTTCATGTCCTTTTTTAACATTGCGATATTTGTGACAACTCGTGGTGCAGCACCAATTGGATGCACAACCTTTTGTTTGTGAGCTCTGCCCACAACAATGGTGACAGGGGAATCTGCATGTCCAGTGCTGACATGGCCTTTGAGTTTTCTTGCAGGGGTCTGAGAGATTGAAAAACATACAAAGGGTTTACAAATATAACATATAAAGACAAAGAATCTAAAGTTCACATTGATCAGGCGGGACTTAAAGCAAAGCAAAACTGAACAGAAATACATTTTGGCAGATGTGTGACTCAATGCCAGCACCTGTACTCTCCCAAGTAAGATCATATTGGATTATTTTTCCTCCCTAATCCTGGTGTTGCATAGACCAGATATGTACTGGCATGAGGGGCACCGCAGAACACAATTATTAGCATAATTATTTTCAGTGATTAATCTATCAAATCTATAACATTTTGGCAGTGCTAATAATTATCTAGTTTCTCAGTATGATTAATCATGTTTAAATTACATGAAAGGTTTAGATATAAGGTTTCAAGGAAAAAAAACAACAAAACATAAAAAAACTTTGTAATATATTTATATACCTGTGGTTTGGACACATTCCTCTTCATTACTTTTTGGGTGACGATTTTCTTAGCTGGAGCAGCCACTTGAGTCTTAGTTTGCCCAAACTTCACAATGTCTGCCCAGGAATTAGTGACTGAAAAGGAGGAGAGGGTGGTGTGAGAAAGAAATAAAGAAAAAAATATAAAAATGAATCTCACTCTTTTTTAAAAAATATATATAGATACAACTACTCAAAATATTTACCACTGTCAGGGAAGACAGGATAATTCACTCAATATTTACTGTACTAGTAACAAAGACACCTTGAAATGGAAAATATCTTATAAATGTCAGGGTCTATTATACCTTTAATAGATGCTCGTGAAATGCCACTTCTGCGCATTACTTTCACAGCACTCTTGGTCACACCTGGAGTCCTGCGTGAGGTGCTCTTCATGCTCTTCCTCCTTAGAGGTATTTTAGGTGTAACAGCGATTGACGTCACCTGGTCAGAAACGGCATCTTCTGCAACTGGGGATGGTGTACTGATGCGTGACACAGAGAAGCGCCCTTGCACTGTTGGAGTCTGGGCTCTTGAGCTCAAGGGGGTTTTCGCTGGTGTTACACTAGCATTTGGAGCATTTTCCTGAGGCACAGGAGTTCCAACTACCATGGAAGATCTTCTCTTAGAAATGGGAGTTTTAGGCTGATCATTCACCTTTTTTTCAGATGACTGAGCCCTGGGGGAAGGCGTCTTGGATTTTGGCGACTTCTTTGCAGGAGATGCAGCCTTAGGAGAAAGAGTCTTGGATTTTGGTGATGCAGCCTTGGGAGATGGGGAGTTCGATTTTGGCGACTTCTTTGCTGGAGAAGGGGTTTTGGACTTCGGTGACTTCTTTCCAGAGGTAGGGGTCTTGGGAGAAGCATTCTTGGCAACTGATTTTTTAGGTGATGGAGTCTTAATTTTCGCAAGACTCTGTACTTTTAAACCATCACGTTCAAACTCCTATGGAAAACAAGGTACATTTCAATTGAGCGTATCCAACTCATAGCAATAAAAACTGATACTTGCGTTATAAAGCCTCACCTTTAGAAAGCCAATGACCGATGCTCGTCTAAGAAGTGACTGTTTGGATTTAGTCACACACAAGCTTCTCCGTGGAGTGGCCCCCTTGCGTAGTGGAGAGTCAGGAGGCAGTCGTTTGTCAAACAGCTCTGGGCTAAGGTAACCTCCAAAGGAAACGCGTTTCTTCTTCATTTGTGATGTGGGCAAGTCAGCTGCAAGCTCTCCACTTTTGCGTTTTTTGGATATTTCTTTTGCTAAAAATAAATAGATACGTACTATATTCACAACACAATAGCAACAATCTACCAAACACAAATATGCTTAAAAGATTAATGCTATCTGATTCAAGCATAAAACTCAAAAGAAGCAATGTTTACCTTTTTCAACATTCCCTGAGTTTCTTGGTGATTTCTTTTGACGTTCTGTTTTGGTAGCAGTCTTTGCTTCCTCTTGTTGTTCCACAGTCACTGCAGATTTGGCTGGTGTTGCCTCCTTACTCCTCCTCCTCGTTGGTGACTTGGGTGTTTGAGCAGAAATTTGCTCAATAACCTCACATGCTGTAAACCTTTGGGGTGTTGTACGGATTCTCTTCTGAGGTGAGGTTGCATCTGACGTAATGGACTGTTGACCATCCTCAGCTGTGGATGCATCTGTCTCAGTAGTAGGAACCTGGAGGGACTTCCGCTGCTTCCTAACAGACTTTGGGGTTCCATTACTTAAACTGTCAACATGCTCCTTGGATTCATCAGTTCCAGAAAAGACTTCAACTTCATCTTTCTTAGAAGTACTTTTGTCTTCTGTGGAAATGGCAGACTTGTCAACATTTTTCCTGACAGACCCAGGTTTTGGAGTGCAAAACCTTGAGGTAGGGGTTTGAAGCACACTAGCAGATGATTTCCGAGGGGTTTTGACATCCAGAGACTTTTTGATCATTTGATATAGATCACCGAAAGGGGAGGTGGTCTTGTTTTGCAGCAGGCTAACATTCTCCTCTGACTCAAGCTCCATCGTTTTCTCCAGGGATCGCTGGATGTTGTCATTATTAGTTCCATCCTTCAGATGAGGGTCTAAAAATTAGCAGTAGGGGACCATGCAAAGGTTAGCACAGTAGACTGACAAAATGAAATCATCAAATATAAGTGGCAGGCTATCCCCATAAATATGAATGTTACATTTAAAATTAATTGCAACAGCATAAATTCATATAATGCAGAAATGTACAATAAATAATGGCACTCACTGGAGAATATATTCATAAGGCAATGCAAGCTTACAATTTCCTGCTCACTCCATTTAAGCTATTTAATATTTAATCAATCAACAGCTGTGATGTTGAAATACAGCACTCTCAAA
>OMLM01000195.1:7629-20216 GCA_900302695.1 Helostoma temminkii | reverse complement strand
GCGTTTTTGAAAAAAAAAAAAAAAAAATTTTTTTTTTTAAAAAGTTTAAAAAAAAAAAAAAAAGCAATTCAAAATAACCACTATTACATGATCCTACCTGTGGATATCTCAGAGATCCTCTTTTCATCTGATTCAACTGTGATGGCGTGCACCACTTGCTGATCTTGAAGAACCTAACAGGCATTTATCAATCATTAATTTGGAGACTAAGCAAAAAAAAAAAAAAGGAAAAAAAAAAGAAAAGAAAAGGAAAATCAATGTGTTGGGGAATATGCAAGATAAAGATGAAGTAAATTACTTTGCCTCCTGTGGAAGTCCTCTTCTTTGGTGTGGGCGCAGGAGGGTACTCAAACCTGAAATGACAACGAGGAACTAAATCAAGACCTCCTTTGCATCCGTCAAAAAAAGGTAATGTTTGGACAATGAAACCATGTATTTTCCATTTCAACTGCAGCAAAATGATCTGCATATGCTTTAAACTGATATCTGCTGTATATATTAAAGGCCAATATTAGTCTTTGTCTTTAATCTATAAACAAAAAACATTACATTGCACCCTGACCAAGAACTTTACCCAACTTACCTGAAAGAACGATCAATAATGGTTATCACGTCTCCATGCTTTAAACGCTCAGACTGTAACAAAACCTCTCCGTTGACAAGGGTCGGATTCACTGAGCTTAAATTAGTCAAAATGACCTTGAAGAAAAATAGAAAAGAAAAAAAAAAAAATCACTTTAACACACAGTCAATGCAAGTGTTCGACAACTGCCATATGCCACCCCTCACTGTCTATGCATCCATGGTTGGAGATGCCTTTTTAACAAACATCTGCACACATCATCATCATCAGACCAATGCTCTTTTCTTCCTTCTGTGTGTTCCTTAGGAGCACATGCTTCTTGGGGAAAGAAAATATTTGGGAACTGTGTATATGTAAAAACATAACTCTGAATGTAAAAACATAACTCTAGTTGCAACTAAGCTGTCATGATCAGAAACACACATCACTTCAGAGGAAAGGACGTCTTATGTCTCTGGTAACACATTTTCTCTCTCCTGGCATCTTTAGCTGGAAGAACTAAGACGAGTGAGGAACATCCATGCTTATTAGATTCGAGATGCTGCCTTTCTGGGTCAAGATTTCCTTCTTATTCTGACACAAATAAATTAATATTTAAATAATGTGATCAAAACAAAGATATTACTGGGGATATTCAATATACCAGATATTAGGTTGAAGCACTGACAAGTCAACATATGTGTGTCAAGCATGTGTTGTTTTACCTCTTTATTTTCATTCAAGTCAATTCTGCAATGCTCCTTGGAGACTTGAGGAAGCTGAATACGTATATCACAGTCAGGCTTCCTGTAAGATCAAACAAAATGGATAAATGCTGGCTATTCATTAGTGAATTAAATGTTCAGGGTCCAAAGTAAGACGAACACGAGTTTTGAAAAGTACAATCAAGAGTGTTGTTACTTAATATAAAGGACATGAGCAGACAGGCATGCAAGATTCTGACGTCAGCAGCACATGGCCCGCCTCCAAAAGTTTTTTTTTTTTAAATTATAGCATCTCTGTCGACAGCAGCATGAGGCCACAAATAGGAAATGTTGACTCCCAACATAATACGCATTGTCAGGTACAATGTTGTTTAATAGTAATGTGTCAAAGTTAAAAATGTGCTGAGGCAAAACAAGATAATAAGAACTTAAAAAACAGGACAAGCTAACAGTATCTCCAACAAATGCATCATCGATTTATTACCTTCCAAATAAGCAAGCTGCTGTAAGAGGAAACTCGGTCCCATCTCCTCCGCTCCTCTTAATCACGACTATTTTCCCATGTAATGGCATTTTCGTTACGTTACCTAGGAATGTAACGCATTAACGTTAGAAAACGAATATCAAAACTACAGCGTGATATGGTTAGCTAAACGACTTCGTTTGGTCACCAAGAGTAGACTTTTATACACCATATTATCGCAAAAAGCTTTCCAAAAACATGCAGCAAACTGTACTCAACGTGGGTGCGAAGAGTCGTCCCTGTGCTCAGTGATAACTTTAAATAACGCTGTGTTTAGTTAATGCAGGTTGACGTTACCACATCAACTTGATCAAGCTGGTCGTTGTTAATTTAACTAACCTACGTACAATGAACTAACTTTAAGAGTTAAGTTAAAAGCTAAGCTAAAACTCACTAGCTAGCTAACGTTAATTGATACTGACAACATTTACTGCAACATCCCACGTGCAATGTCAACTCATTACTAACTGTATGGTCTTGCCAGCAAACAAAACTCATCGCACTTTAACAAGAATTAATAACTATTTACATTGTGTAACACAATAGCGTTAACGTTACATGCTTTAGTTAAAGCTAAAGGCGTTATGACAACGTTAAGCCACGCTGCTAAAACTTAACTAACGCTAAGTTAAGATTGAACGACCGACAGAAAAAGATGATTACCTGAAAGTTCTTTTAAAGACACGTCAACTTCTGGCACTCCATAAACATCGACCGAAGCTAAGTTCCCTATAATATCATGTCAGACTTACAGTAGAAACGATGTCCTACCATACCTTGACATAAACGCCGACAAATGGCTAACGTAAGTTACCGTGTACAGCCGTCCTTTGCCGTGTCTCGCCTCATCCACGGAGATACTGTCGTATCACTGCGCCTAACTACATATACGCCTTAACACCCACAAAATGTCCGGATTAACTGTAGTAGTGGGATACACTGTGGGTATTATTTTGTTCAGCTGCATTTTCAAACGTAAATTTGCTTGTCTGAGGTAGATTTATCTTACATTTACCTAAAAGGAACTATTTTGTTTACGAATTCGGCGGAACGATTCCGCTTCGGTAAAGGATGGTGATTTGAAAATATTTGAAATTCCGCGCGAAGGATGGCGATTGGTTGATGCGTCACAATATCTGCAAGGGGGCGGAGTATCACACTTAGGTTCCTCCCAGAATCTAGACATTAATGGAAATAGGAGTTATGATGTTCACTGCTCTTTAGGAGGCTCAAGCTGAAATCACGTTCACTAATGCATCATAAACAGACAAGGCTTCATCCAAACTGTCATCTGGTTCATTGGATTACATAGCCTACAGGAATCCGCTCAGCCCACAGTTCACATAGTAGCAATTATTTGGAGCAGTTTTTTTAATCTACTTAATCATTTTAGTTTTTTCACACATGACATTTCATTATAACATAACAGCACAACCATAGTTAACGACATTAATAAAGGCCGTATTCATTTAGCTGTCTGACATCAAGGGCCCTACTATTATGAATATTGTATATTATTTTATTTGTTTAAAGTTACTGAGACAACTAAATGGAACAATGCCATCACTGATATCAAAAGAAACACCTGTGCTATTTCTTCTATGTCAAATTGTTACGGAAAAGTGACTCACACAAACATAATTAAAATTATTCTGGCCTAATCATCTTTTGTAAAACACATGCAGCGTGCATACGTCAATGTAAAAATATGTAAATGTAGCTGTAAACTCATTATGTAAGTCATATTTTCCAGTTTATCTTAAGTTTTCAAACAGAAGATAATCATATATTTTCGTCAAACCATGCTAGGTAAGATTGTGCCTGCAAAGCCCCCTGACACTAATGATTTAAACATGGGTGTGTTTTACTGTGTATGCTGTAAAGAGGAAGAGTGTGTTATTTTTTGACTTTCAAAGTTTCACTTAAACCTCACGTTAGTTTTGATTGTGTGACAATGGTTCTTGGTATTTATCTAAAAGGTGATGGCAAAAACACAATTTAAATTTAGCTTTTTATGAAAAAAACTAAATAAAACCTAATAATTATTGAGGGAATAGAAAAAAAAGACACACATAAACAACACATTTAACAATTATTAAATGTTGTTTTTATTTTTGTAATCTTTTTTTTGTTGTTTTGTCTTTTTTTTTCCAAAGTCGCATGATAATCTTGACAAAATTGCAACATATTCCATACTTCTCAAACTGACGGTGTGTCTGTTGCTATTCCAGATTAGCTGTGGAGGGAAAAGTTGTGCACTGTTCTGGACAAGTTATGTCCTAAATGATGAAAGCAGCTTTGACTGTACAAATAAAACAAACATATGAATGACTCCATAGAGAGAGACTCCACACTGGCATCCTATGACATGTTAGACCTGTGGGGTCATGGTCAGGGTCTCTCTGCACGAGTCCTGGTCTGCCAGGACTAACAAAAGTGAGTGACTGAAGAAAAGTTCAGGGGCTCAGTAGCAGAAGTGTGTGTACGTGTGCATCTGTGATTGGAGGGTTAAGCGGTGCAGCACTGGACATATACAAAGAACAGGCCAAGCACACAAAATGGTTCCTTCCTGAGACATTGGCGTGTGTACAGTAATTATGGTCTAGATGATGCGTGTGTTAAGAGTGAAGGCGTTTTGGTGTAAAGTGAGTCACAGGGTGTGAGGTTGCTCTGGATCTGGCAAAAAGTCACATATTGGTTTCTACCACAGGTTGCCAGGGAGTGCTTTGTGAGGACTTCGTTAACAAACATCACATCACTTCTGGGATCTTCACTTGCCTGACGATAGATAGAGAAGAGGGAGCCTTGCAATCTCCTCTCTTCCCCATTCCCATTTCTCCATACTGATCCATTTGGAAACTACAAAGAATCACTTGTGTTTAATACAGTGTGTATTTACACCATTCTTCACATTTGAACTTTCTATGAATCTGAGCTGCTGGAGTTCACTTGAACCTGGCAGGCTACAGGTGGCATCTAGCTCACCATTTTCAGAAACACAATCTCTTTCTGCTACATGGCCAAAAAGCTATGCCCCGACTGGAGTGCTACTTTGTTATCTACTGTACGTAAAAACACAGTTTAAAAGTGAAGAGGGCAGGGGTTGAAATTGTTTGTGAAAGCCACATTTTGAACAGCCAGTGATTGGTTAAAGGTCTGCCCAGTATTTAGTAGGACACAAAACATGAAAGAACTTCCTTCTGTAAAATGTGCTCAAAATTTCTTTTCTTGAATCACAAATCTATGAACAAAAACACATAAAAGGTATTCTTAAAAAAAAAAAATCAGGTGAAGTCTAAAACTCTTCATAGTTTTAAAGAAATGAATACAGCTTATATACACAAACTCAAAGGCTACTTAAAATACACCTTAATAATGAATCTTCATTAATTTGATTTTTGAAAGGACCTGTGACCATATCATACAACCACATTCATACAATCACTTTTTCCATTCTCTTAGAAGCAAAACAAGAAAAAAAAAAAAAAGGAAAACAAATCCAACCTGGAATAGAAAGTGATATTCATTGCAACTTGTTTTCTGTGCACATTTGTTTGTGTGTGTGTGTGTGTTCTAGAGAGAAATTTCAACATCTTTTTTATTAATTAGAATAATGTACAAATGTGATAAAATTGAAACATCTCTCTCAATACTCTTGATGGGTATGAACAGATTCAAACAGTGAAGAAGTACAACAATTTCTAATCTCAGAAAACACGTCCTCATATCACCCTGCCATTCTGTTCTGGACATGCCAACCACAATAATTCCTTAACTTTTCTATATATATTTATATATCTTTTGTATGAAATCTGTTGTTTGAAGCTGGAAAAAAAGAAAAGACCCAAAGTCTTTGAGCAGGTGGGGGTCTTTTGACAAGTCCCAAGCTTGCAGTTTGCAGTTCAACAAAAAAAGTGTCTGGTGTTTGTTATGTCAGTCTGTATGCATTGTCCTTGTATGTATTCTTGTCCCATGGTGCCCCATTGACTCTAGGCTCCATTTGAAACTGGTCTCCGCTGCATCCAGATTTGTTTCCATTAGTCCTTTGGAAAAAAGTGGAGAGGGGAGTGGAGGGAGAAGGAGGAGGATTCATCAGCAGTGTTTACGATGTGGTCTCTTGGAGGCATCCTGTTACCCTGGCCCGCTCTGGCCTTGCCTCCCCTTACGTCAGGAAAGTGCTCCAGAGTGAGGGAAAGCAGATCAGGAGGTGGGGACTTGTGTCACAGGAGAGGAAGGGGTCAACCCTGCCAGTCTCCTGTGTTCAGCAGTCATGGTCAAGACCCCCTCCTTCGCCCCTCCTCTTTAGAACATTGAGAGAGGAGACAGAGAGAATTATGAGGAAAAATAAAAAGGTGGGCCACTACGGCGATTGTGTAGCTGGACTGCTTTGGGCAGAGCTGGGAGACAGACTGGGGCTGCAGCTGCCTGGGGGGGCACCACTGGGCCGACTGCCTGCTGCTCCACTCTCCAGACCTTCTGAGTTCTCCAGCATCTCTTGGATGAGTGGGGGCATAGAGCCGGGGATCTCCATCTTGAGGGTAATGACACGTTCAGCTCCTGTAGAGGGGATGGGAAGGAGGCAGAAAATGTCAGCCACCAAAGTTCTCACAAAATACATTATTAGGCACTAATTTATTAATATTCTCTCTAAAACCACTTTAATGACAATATCAAGATTGAGAACATACATATAATATAAACAAAAAATGTATATTTAGTTATTTTCAACATCTTTCTTATCTTATTTATTTTATTCAAATACAACAGACCTTTAGCACTGATGCTTCTCAGATCAGTTATCTTCATAAGCATCTTAGGGAACATGTGTGGTTTGTGGGGCCTCCTCTTCCGTACATAAATCTTTAGAGCCTCCAGAAGGGGCTCCTGCAGGATGTCTACCTTGTCTGACTCTTCCAAGTCCTGACGATCTGTTGGACAAGCAAAATGTAGGACAAATAGGTCAACACTCTCCTACTGTCATGATCACAGTTAGCCACTAGGTGGTGCTCAATGAAAAAGTACACAACTTGCACCCTGTTCCTGATTCATCTATTGACAGTGGTTAATCTTGTTTGAAGTCATGAGTTTAGTCCAACATAAGTGTACAGTTTGGGTTTTTTTGGGGATGGATAGGTGTTTTGTAGGTAACATGTCCTACCTCCACATAGCAAACAGATGGCGCTGAGCAGCCCTGTCTCCGCATCATCCATCTCCAGAGGAAGGAGCTGGTTGGCAAAAGCAAAAACCAGGTCGGTAAGGGGACCAAAGCCCGCATTGTGCATCTGGGTTCGGTTTAGCGTAAGTCCATCTGAGAAAGTCATGGTGTCTTGCTCTGGAGTGTAACGTGTACAGATCCGCAGTATCTGTAGGGGGAAGTGATAGAACATATTGTGTTTAACAAGGCAACTGGTTCAACATTTGAACAACTTCTCTACTGCTTTTTTAAAAATTGTCGGTAATATTGAGAGGAATTTTCCCACACACACACACACACACACACAAAAGCTGGACCGTTAGTCTTACCAGGATGTCCAGACAGGCAGCTTTAAGCAGAGTGATCTGGTCAGCAATGGTAAGCGTCGTGAAGCCAGGCAGTTGCTTAGCAAACTCCACTGTCTTTATGATGCACTTGGTAGAGAGTTCACTGAACTTGTCCCACAAGTCTACATCCAAGGATACACGTCGTTCTGAGCTGTTAGTCTGTGGGGAAGGAACAATTATGGCAAATTTTCAATATTTACATATCAAGCATGGGTGACAGTAATTTACTAATAACTGTAAACAAACAAATATAGGGCCACACAAAATATCAGTGTCCTTCTACTGACCGTAGTGTATTTGCCCAGCTGGCAGAGAGAAGGGAAAGTATCCTGATGTGCCTTGCGAACCCTGTCGATCATCTGTTCTGTGTCAGGACTCAGCACGTAGCTCTCTGTACATTCCTGCTTCTTGTCATCCTTCTTCTTCTTATTCCGGTCGTTCCTCACAGCTACAGGGAGATAAGGAGAGCAACATAAGAATTGGTAAGTGCGTAGGAAAGTTTTGGGTATATGTAATCCCTATATACCTGCATATATTCACTTTTATTAAGAGTAATCCACATGGTATCACATGCACAGTGAAACATTTAAATTGTTACATTTAAGAATTTTGGAGATATTTTTACACTGTGTGTACTTAGCAATTTTTAGATATCACCACAGACTAAAGGGTAACTACGCCCTAGAATTCTGGTAGAAGTCTTAATCCATAAAGATTGCTTGAAAATGTGTTGCAACATGCTCACAACCACAGTATTTGGTTACTATATGCCCCATATAATCACCACCTCAAGGTAAACCAATCAAGATCAGAGGCAAGGTCATAATCAGCAAAGAAAGCTCTGTCTGCAGCAAAAAGCAGCAGCAACCACAGGATTGCTTTTCTTACCCAGTGCTGTAAGATAAATGTAAGACAGCTATATTGAACAACGGCTATGGTAATGGAGGGGAGGGGGGCTTGAAATAATCCAATGTCGTTTCCCTCTGGGCGATCTGGCAGAGAATACTGTGTTCACCCCAAATGACAAAAATCACTAGGCGGGGTGTTTAGCATTGGAATCCCATTACAGGCTCGATCCATTTCTCCTAGCCCATCCACATTGGGGTGCAGTTGAGCTATGACTTGGTTGTGTATGTGTGTGTGTCTAAGGTGGGGATGGGTTGGGTGATATGGGGTGCTAGTTGATAAATAGTAGTGGGGAATGGAGCTATCCATAAGGTTGACAAATTGCCACAGCTTTCATTAGGGGTCCCGGCTAATCTAATAACATAATATGACAAATATCCTGCCTCTAATGGTTTTAAAAGGGCTCGGCTGCTGAGCCCATCCCAGAAAAAAACCTTCCAGCTCTCTCTCTCTCTCTCTCTCTCTCTCTCTCTCATACACACACATACATAGATAAACACATTTTTTCCTCTCTCGTGATGGTACAACACATCCTTACTTTCACTGTTGTACTCTGTTTTATTCTCATTTTTTAATCCTCTTTGCTAAACTAAACTCATTTCTATCAGTAGTCCAATCTCTACCTCACCCCCGAGGTACCTGGATTTACCCTAGCCACTGACCTAAGATCAGATTTTCCCTAGACTTATTCTTAACCTCGACCATTAAGAGCGAGATGCTCAGGCTGATGGGAGATCAGTGTCTGTGACAGAGTGGCCTGGCCTGGGGCCAGAGAGGGATTCACTGCTTGGTGCTGCTGCTCATTCATCAGCCCACAGACAGGCCTCCCTGCCTGGGAGAACATGAAAGGAAGGAGGGGGCTGAAAGTCTGATGCTGCACTATGTTATTACTAAGCACTGCTTACCACAACAAGAACTGAATAACACCTTGCTGTGCTGAGTATGGTGATGCATTATTTGGTACACGTGTATCAAACATATAGATATGCAGCAGCAGCATTGCGGTAAAAGGTGGCAAAACCAAATATTATACAATGTCAGTACAATCAGTACAAAGTGTCCACTTGCATTTACTTTATTTATGTTACATAATTATGACTTAGCTAGTGGAGGAATACCCCTTTATCAACCCTCAGATTTTGAGGCCACTTATATAAAACAGCAGTCAACCATATTTGGGGCAGCCCCGCTTGTGGTGCTGATTGGAAATCTGTGTCCCGTCTGCCATGGGGGGAGGGGCGGAGGGTTGCAACACAGTCGATGTCCAATTAATTCACAAATAAAAGTGGGGCATCCCTAGCGCTGAGACATTACCCGCGCTGACAAATTGGCAGCACAATCATAAGTCGCACAACACAATTTAATGAAGTCATTAAAGAACTATTAGGCACGACTGGCGATCTGTCATGGCAAATTGCCACATGCAATAACTTTGTTGGGGGGGGCTGTAGCAGGGGAGCTCAAATGAAAGAAATACTGCCTTGTTTTTTTTATTGTGTGTGTGTGATCGCAATCGTGCATTCTGATGTTTGTGTGCGTTACTTCAAGCAATGAATCTTTCAAAGTGTATTATGAGAATATGAATGCTAATGGGGGAACTTGCATCCTGGATTGTTTGCGGTTACGTGTTCATTGCATAAAAATGATTTATAAGAGCCGGTGGGTAACGTGTACAGAATACACTGACAGCACACAAACACAGCCATCACTCTATCATTTGTTCTCATAGTGGGTTTCAGCTGCAGCGTGCAGTTAATAGACGATTTCTGTTGGTGCCATGTGTGAACGTATTTGTGCGCGTGTGTGTGTGTGTTTGCGTGTGTACACGCCAGAGAGAGGTGGGCAGACAGGGATAATTCGTGTGAGGAAAATTAAAGCGCTGGCAGCTCGTCCATCACACAGATTAAATTCAATGGAAAGATAAAAATGTCAATGTTCCCTCTGCTCCTGCTGCTCGCAGCACAGAGCCACTGTCGACAGTGATGAAACTTTCTCCCTCTCTGTCCTCCAGCCTCTCTCGTCTCTCCTCCCCCCTTCTGCTCTTCTCAACTCTTGATTTTCATTCTCACTCACACTGAGTTCAATACTCTTCCCTCTCACAACGTTCATCCTTCTCTACTACCCTGCCTTTCTGGCCGATATTATCCTCCCCCTCTGCTGTTCTCCATCATTCTTTGCTTCATCTTATTTTACTTTTATTACTTTTTCTATCGCTGAATAACACCTTCCTCGAGGAGCATGTGGGCGATAGCTTTGAGAGCTTGACAATAAAGTCGGGGGGAGTGATAAAGGGAGGAAGGTACTGAGGGATGGTGGCTGCTCTGAACACCAACATAAACATAGTGTGAAGCATCGTGTCTCTGGTGCACAAAAACTAAAACAGAAGTGTCAGCAGTGGGAATAAATTTCATAAAGCAGTTGTGCTTTAAATATGGCTTCATATATGCATAAAGCAACTTCTGCTTCCCATTTTTCACCTGCTTGCAAATTTGCTACAACAGGAAGCATGCATAAATGAGCCCACATTACCTTACATTTTATTTATATAAATGATTTCAAACTTTATAATAAAACTGAAACTTTCACAATTACGTCTTTTTACTGGAAGATGTTAATGTGGCACTAAGCTTGAAGGCAGTTTCCTTCCCTTCCTTTACCAACTTTCTCCCAACATCTCCCTCCCTCCTTTGGACACTGTCTTGCTTGGCTTTACTGCTTGGCAGCAGGCCTGGCACTGTTATCTGGAGCTGTCTGCCGTCAAACACAAGGTCACCCAGACGTCCCCAGGTGCTAGTAGGGGGTCCACCTTATGTGTGTGTGTGTGTGTGTGTGTGACAGAAAGTGTATGGTCTTTAAATGGAGCTGTCTGAGTGGGTTTCTGTTAAAGGCTTTGTATTCATACCAGGCTGTGTTTGTCACAGTGTACGTGCATAATTTGTGTGCAGAAAACTACACAGAAGCATGAATTTTTACGATGTGTGTTCTTGTGTCTGGGTGTGTGAGAGACAGGGAGACTCCCTGCTGGCCACAGATGGCTAGCCTCTCCTTCCTCACCAGGCCAGACATGTTTCACTAGCCAAAGTCACTGCTGAGAACAAGACTGCGAGAAACCTGCACAATGTGCACAAAATGACCACAATCGGACATTACTATTAAACCAACACTACCCAGAAAAGGTGGCTTGAAATCCATCCAATTAAACTTACAAACTGGAATCCATTCAGAAAATCATTTTGAGCAATTTCTCTTGTGTAGTACCGTTTTTTTACCACTAGATGGCTCTCCAACTCTAGTCTATTCCCTCATTGTGTGCTCTGTCTGTGTATGTGTGTAAAAGAGCTGGCTGCTGTGATCCTTCTAACCATGATTAATGGGCCCATTCAAAGGTAAGGAGCTCAGAGGATAACTTCTTTTACTGTAAGCCACAGTGCTGTGGCATGGGGAGCGCTCCCTGCACTTGCTGTTCCAGAAAGATGAGGTAAATAGCACTGGAAGACAGGAGGTAAAGAGGGATAGAGCAATTGAGGCTATATGCATGTATGTTTAAACAAGTGTATGGCTAAGAAGGGAGGAGAGGTACTACTCTTTGTCCGTGTGACGATTATTGATAGATGTCCCATTACTGGGTTTTTATCCGTATTTATGATTGCAAATGTGTCACACAGATAATCTTGTAATGTGTTTAGTACTGAATGTCAGTGTGTATACCAGATTGTGTCATGTGACTGGGCTGAGGTAAAAACCCTGCTGGCCTTTGGGTTCTCTGCGGTCACACCTCTACCAATTACTTTATCAAGTCTGACTGCTTGCGCGCGTGTGTGTGTGAGTGTGTGTTCACACAGCCCCCGGGGTGCAATGATGGGAGCAGACGCCTGCTCTTTCACTCTCGGCAGGTGAGAACATATTCATCACGGAGGCCTGCCAAGCCTGGCAACACCCTGACTGTTACTGCCAGTCAGTATGGCTGCCCTTTGTCTCGCTTTTACAGTTTTCAAACTAAAAGCTGTAAACTCAAAATAAATCAACTAAAATCATCACAGCCAAATGCTAATAGTAACAGCTCTGATTTTACTTTATTTTGATAAGTTGAGAGAATATTCTTGGAAAAATGTCAAACAGAATTAAGATGTATTGCATTTTATCTGATGAACCGTAGGATATTGAGTGCAGTTTGGGAATTAATGAAAAAATAAGTGCATACATTCACTATCACAGCTGTGTGTGTGTGTGTGTGTGTGTGTGTGTGTGTGTGTGTGTGAGAGCATCAATAGTGAACATTACGCAATGTTAGTAGTGGAAAAAATGCCGCAGCTTAAAACTGCCTGCAGTG
>OMLM01000192.1:38756-52727 GCA_900302695.1 Helostoma temminkii | reverse complement strand
AATAAACATGATCATAACCATATTGTTCTGTAAAACCAGTAAGAGAAGATAGAGAAATACTTTCAAACATTCCACATATGGTCCACTAAGGTTATAGTTTTCACATTGGTTTATTTTCTACTCTTCATCAGATCTTAATTATCATGTCCAACTTTATTAATGCAAATTTAAACTTTGTTAGTTGTGTCATATTATACTTTCAATATATATACTTTTAGATTAATTTTATTGTAAAGACACTGATTATATATTTTTATTTTTTATTTATTCATAAAACTTTTCATGTATTTGAATGTAATCCTTTACTTACTTTAATTGGTTCTATTCTACAAAAAGTGCAAGTAATGTGAAATCAGCAAAACATGAAACACAAATATTGGAGAGTTTTATGTTGTGTAGAATTTTTGGAATTAGCATAAGAAACAAGTCAGTCAATAGGTGGAATTAGCAGTGTTTGTAAAATGATTACATGGGTACCAGTATTAGGCTAACCATGGGTACACTATATAAGGTTTAGTGAGTATCTGCAGATCGTGTCAGTGTGGCTGGAAAAAATTATGCAGGAGAGGAACCAGATAAAATAAGACACTGGAAAGACTAGTATTTCATTTTAGAGAAATACTAGACATTCAGCTCACACAGCATTATGGTTATGATTATGAATCAAAACAATTTACTAAACAATCCAAATCTTCTGGATTTTAGCTTCATATCTCTTAATATCCTCATCTTTATTATGATTATGGGGACCCCAGAAATTGGGATCCAAATAAAGAAAATATAGAAAATAAATAAATAATAATGTATGGTAAGGTCCAGATTGACTTTGCAGGAAATCCTTGCTGCAGATGGTGCCATCCTCAAAAGGTTTTATCAAGGTAGTCATAGTCATAATCAAATTACAGTTGTTTATAAGCAGACTGCTTTAAGAGTGAAAGTGGTGCTGTGAAAAAAACTGTTGTAATTGTGTTGTAATTTAATTGAACTGAAAGAAATAAATATTCTTATTGCCTTTGTATTGGAGTCCAGTTCACTGCTTACCAGAATTGTTACATACATAACAATATATTACTAATAATGAAACATATACAGTTTGATAACACCACTGTAAGCAGTGTAATAAATTTATTATCCAGTGTGGTTAACAAATGTGCTACACTGCTACAAGTTACTTCACATCGGTCTAGTAAGACATATTTGTTAGCAGAGTCACAGAAGAGACAATTACTCAAAAATACATCCAACATGTCAGAATAAAGTTTGCATTATTTTATTAAAATTTATTTTTTTACATGTCCTCAGATAATTGAGGCTATAATTCAAGTATTAACTTATAAAATCTTATATCATTTCACAAAGGCACTGTATAAAGTCACAGGAAGCATATTTAAACTGAAACATACATAAACTCCACAGTATTTTATAGATACATTCATTTCTGAAATACATTCAAGAGAATAACTGACATAATGAACCCACTCACTAATATTTTTTAGATTTTGAGCTCCCTCTGATGGTTATAGTGATTCAGGTTTTCCATATTTCTTTAACATGTATCTAATTGTAGAGCAGATTATTTATTTATTTACCTTTTAAAGTTGGTATAAATTAGGTTGAGAAATAAAATCCAACAAAACTTAATCCCACTACAAGTAGTATCCCTACAAACTTTGCTTTGAGCGTCAGGTCAGGGTACAGTCACTACATAATGTAGCCTACTGTACATGTTTCATACGCCATAAGGAATGTTCACTTATTCTAAGAAAACTGTGGATCGTTTATTATATTTTGTGCAAAATCACAGCATTAGCTAGCTTCCATTTGTATAGCAGACAATGATCTTACCAATAAGGTTTGATGTAGTTATGAAGGAGACTCCAAACCTTTCTGAAGTGGCCCATCCAGAAAATGTCTGGAGGTCTGAACTAGTCTGTTCCACCATCACAGTGGGCTTCTCCTCCTAAACCTCTTTGACTTTGAATGTTTATTGACCTAGTGACAATGTACATCCACAAGTGACTATATCAGTTTTTCTCCCAGCTCACACTTGATTGACTTCCTTCTTCTCTGAGCTGTGAAAAGACGTGGCCTCCCAGCGGCCTAATTTATTATCCCTCAGCACTGCCTGACACTTTGCAATGAGGTAGATTTTGCGGAGGACGGTGCGGCGCAACAGGATGTAGACCCAAGGATCGAGGATCTGGTTCCACGTGGCCAGTCTCACACCCATCACCATCAAGGTTTTGTAGTTGGACATATCATCGCTGATGGATCCTGTGTAGGAGTGGATCGCTGACATCAGACCAAAGATCTGCAGTAATAAAACACACACTTACATTTATTACATGATGACGGACGTGATATAACTCATTAAGGTGTTAAGAGATCTCTGGTCTTTGTTTCTGCACATACATCTTAAAGCTATTGTTACTCAAAAATACACATACAAATAATACAAAAATATAATTAATAGGATGTTTTATGTTCATATTTATGACTTGAACGTGCAATGGTTTTGCATTGTACGTAAACATTATTATTGCATCCTCCAAAATGTAAGTTCAGTGTTTAATACAAAATACAGGTTGATGTGAATTCTGCAGTGGTTGCAGCTGTTTGCAGTCACATAACAGCTGCCAGAGGCAAAGAGTCCATCACAAAGGACAGTGTTTACGTGCTCAGGAGCTGATCGAATGTGTTAGTACTGATTCACAGTGTCTCACACCAGTACTTCTGAGATTAGATATTAGGTATTGATCTGCACGTTCCTATTTGACATGATCTGCCAACAGTATTAGATAATTGACCCAGTCTTGTTTATTAGTCTTCTACACTTGTGCAACATATCAATATTTAGCATTATTACTGTCTTAACATAATATGACCATTTATTAGTAGGGATTTTTAAAATTAACTCTTCCTCTTCAAGTTCCATTCTCAGATAAATACTGACCAAAGTCAAGTGGAAAATGAACATCAACGAGAAACTAAATAAACAAGCCTTCTGGTCTAGATGCAGTGGGTCATCAATACACTACCAGAACCAGGTACTAGAAGTCTCAAAGTTTTATTCTTACATTATGAAACCATGATTTTAGTAAGCAACATAAAATTACATATTAACATATTATTAAATATGTACAGCACACAGCTGTTTTAATCCCCCTACCTATCAGACTTCAGGTCAGGTTGAATGTAATGTAACTAAACTCCACACCAGTCATGCACTAATAACACAAATACAGGTTTGTTTATATTATTGTGTCATAACTGCAAACAGTAAGTGCACACAGTGACAGAGATTAATGACGGTAAAATGGTTGATTAAAATCTGCTGAATTTACAGTCATGAGCTCTACTGTTGTTAGCATGTTGGTTATGCTCGCCTCAGCAACCTAACCTAGGAGGGCACAGTAGATATTATAGGTATCTGCTGTGCCCTCCTGCTACTGGACACACTGGCTGAGTTCAACATCAACTGCAGTGGGAGTATTCTTATATATATATTCTGGCTTGTAGTAATAGTACAAATACTTATGTAAACTATCAAAGTACTCTCAGAATGTGTGACTGCAGGCTTCCATCTTACTGTACTTCCTGATACTCACCAGTAGAGGGCTCCAGCAGATACATGAGGTGACCATGATGCCGACCAGCTGCACCACCATCTCTATGTCGTGTGACTTAGCCGAGTGATGGGAGCCGGGCTGCCTCCTGAGCCGAGCGAGCACCAGCGTCAGTCCACTGATGGTGTTACACACCAGCGCCACAGCTAGAGAGGTTATTCCAAGTCCAGAGAACAGCACCACAAACGCCACATCCACCTCCTCAGTGTCACTAAGAACTTTAATGAAACACCAGGTTCCTGGATCCTGGTAAGTGTAAGAGCCCAGATGAAAGCAGGGCAGCATGGCCACACACAGAGCTGCCAGCCAGATGACAGACAGGCAGATCTTCGTGCGGGTTTTGGTGACCAGGGATGAGTGCAACAGTGGTTTGGTGACACCCAGGCAGCGCTCAGCAGCCATGGCACAGCCCATAAAGAGTGGGCACAGACCAAAGAACACCATGCTGCCACCCAGGAACTGACACAAACCATCAGAGGAGTTGAAGGCCTCAGGGCGCACACCCCCATGAAGGTAGAGTCTGAGAACCAGGGCACCAGGGATCACATGGCCAATAAAATCTGTGACCACCAGTGAGGCAGCAAACAGAAGGAAGGTGGCTTTGGAGCGCCGGCGCTGCAGGGAGTACGCATTAACCAGGATGAAGAGGGCTACAATGTTGGAGATGATGCCCAGAGTCATAGACAGTATCACAACGATGGCACCGCCGGTGGTGGGCTGCACCAAGGTGAAGTTTCCTTGCCGTGACAGCCCTTCTACAGCCAACCTGGCCTCTAATTTCCCTCCACTGTCATTAGAGAAACGAGGGAGGTGTGGAGAGGCTGAGGAGTTGTAGTGGCTCAAAGCTAACATCACTGAACACTGAAGGTCACGAGGTCCATAGTGAAAAAAAGCTGCAAGAGAAGGAAGACGGTCTGATTTGTAAAGTGCCTGTGAATTATTAATACTGTATCACAATACTTATGAACAGTAAATGTTATATATGAGTAGCCTGAATAAATAAGAAGAAACACACATTTAGACACTTCCACACAGCTCATCATTACTGAACGGTATGCTGAGTATAGTCATATGCTAAGCGACTGAAGATCTTACTAAAAGACAATTTCAACCTGACTTGGCAGCTGATCACCTCACTGTCATGGAAAAACAAACACCCCCATATTCAGATGTCTCAGGTAACCTTGTAAAACAACAGCTTACAACAACAACAACCAGTATGAGGTAATATGAAAACAGTATGTTATTTAGGCTGTATATATATGTATATACCGTACATATTATATACGGTACATACAGGTCATCCAGAAATCTTGATAAACAAAGGAACTTTAAATATTGTCTTGACAGTTTTCTCCATGGTGAAATGTGAAAGAAGTAAAAGTGTATAAATACTTTGTTACAAGTGAAAGTGGTAGTCATGCATAAAGTACTCATGAAGCATGCAGATTATTATTACTATTTTATATTACTGGATTGACTGTTTGACTGATGCACTGAATGTATAACAACTTAACTTTGCATCTAGAAAAGACAAGATAGATTTTGAGAATGTTAAAAATCTTTCATGGTTTATTTGTGGATTATATATGATATTATTAATCTCAATCTACAAAGTAGCTAGTAAGTACACATAAGTGCAGCAGGAAAATAAATTTCTATGACCCCCTGAAATATAAACTCATAAAAGTATAAAGTTATTTTGGTTATACAACAAAACTGTATTCAAGTACACGTCTTGAGTAACTGTACATAGTTACTTTCCACTATTTTGTGTAAGTTAATTAGTTGTTAAATTCTTGTTATCTTAAAATGCTCCCACTCCTACTGACGATCAAATAAAGATGCCTTACCACTACATTGACGTCCTTCTCAGTCCGCCTGAACATCCCAGAGTTAGTTTCCTTTCAAGCAGACATGCAGAGAAACCTTCAGCAGAAACTAATGAAAAAATATATTTTTTCAAGATCAGAGGTCATTTTTCCCTTCGACAAAGTTTGCGATATCCATGTGCTTTGCAGAGTATTTCCCATGGCTGAATCCGTCTGGATGCAGCATGGTGGCTTGAAGGTGGTAGAAGATCTTCAGTGTACTAAAATACCGAGTCACCTTTTTATAGCGCGTCTCTCTGCCTCCAGTGCGTGTGGGCGTCTCTGCTGCTGCGCTGGGCGCACTCGGAGTCAAGTTCACGTCTGCAGCCTCTGCTGCAGCTTCTTTCTGTTTACCTTCTCTGCACTGTCCTTACTCACTTCATGTGTGTCACCTACATTTCCAGGAAATTATACCGATCGAAAAGATCTGTTTTATCTTCAACGCGGCGTGACACCCGAGCTACTTGTTTCTATTTCTGCAGTTATTAGTCACAGCCATAACTCTGCCACCAAAATATTTCAGTTTTTCAACTTTGTACACTTTGTACATATGGTCACTTTTTGTTTTCTGGAACCTGGATCGATGTGAACAGATTCAGTTTCGTAGTCTACATATTTTCTAGCTGTTTAATGCGCGACTCTGTGCTGGAAGTAACCTCTGAGGTGTATCAGTTGTCCGGAGAGATCCAGCAGTGGATACGCGGTTTATCAATGTGCTGTTAGAGAGGTTTCTGTTTCAGCTGAATAATGACCTCAGTGCACAGGAGGCAGGTCAGACGCTCTGCAGGAGTTAAAGATTCAATTAGGTGAAGGTGTTTTAAAAGTTTGTTTCTTTAAAAAAAAGGAGACGTGGTTGGAAAAGTGACGCTCAGAAAAGATCCAGATGTCCTTCAAGGACACTGATGTTAGCCCTGGCTCTGTTTTAGGAAAACATCAGATGTTCTTCTGGTTGATTGACAGTCTGAGATGAAAAAACGCAAAAAGGAGACGTGGTGTTGCTCTGATTTCGATTTTTTTTTTACTGCATACTGTGAACAGGTGGTCGTGTTTGTTTAAATTCTACAAGAGCCTGGCAGCTCAAGTGGACTCATACTTGCAGTTTTGAAACAGAGTAAAAACATCTGAAACTGGGAACCTGTTCGCAGGAAGGAGAGTGGAGGTAACCGCTGACACAGAAATTGGTTTACATAAATTAAAAGCTGAGGCAGCTGGATGAAAGTCTGCACTGGTTGTTACACGTCTGACAGCTGCTGTTTGGCAGATTGTAGAAGGTTACTACTGTGAAAGTCACTGGTGGAAAGTAAGGGCATTTGCTTTGTTACTTTATTTCCATTTTCTTCTACTTAATACTTTGATTTCACTACAAGTCAGAGGCAAATATTGTATTTTTATTCCACTACATTTATTTACTATCTATAGATACTTATTAGAATTAGATTAATTATGCACAATACGGTATAATGATAAAGACTTTTGATACCTGGTGTGAAATTTACAGGATACCCAGCAATATGGACAGTCATTAAAACTATTAGATTCAGATCAGATGATCATTAAGCAACATATAGGCTAATTTTAAAAAGTTAATATTTTATTATAATTTAGCTACTAACTTTTGTTACAGTTTATTGGATACATTTGTTTTAATTTTGACATGAAGCACCATGTCCCTGGAGCTTCATGTTATTCCCCATATGTGCCCTCTCATCTGACTGTTGACTCTCTAATGAAGGTGTAAGATGCCAGAAGTCAAAGCAAAACAAAACTACTGTGTTGCCTCTGTAGCTCAGGGGCTGACTGTCTGGCTGTGCATGTGTTTAGCATTTTTCTCTCTCTCTCACTTCCTTCTTGTCATCACTTTAGTGATTTTGCACCAAGAGAAAAGTCAAAGTCAGTCAAAAACAGGTCAAAGTCACTAGGATTTACCTACACAAGCACCAAAACACGTAACATTCATAACACCATGTAAATTTATGCACATTCAGTCCTGTTTCAGACTGTTTTTGTTTCAAAACCCACAGACGGAAGTCAGCATTAGACATGTGGGCATGTCAGTGCTGATTTTGATTGCTTTTTAATTTATTATCTTCATACATCTTATTAGCACGTCAGAATCTTTCAATGTCTGTTGCTCTTGGATAAAAGAGCCAATAATTCACGTCTGGATCGTCTTCCCATCCTGTTACCCATTTAGACTCCAAAGTGAAACAATCAAGCACTTGGCTGCCATGCACATTTTCCCTCCAGCTCTGAAAAGAGACCCCTCTGCCCCCATTATCCTCCTCGGTTGGTCTTACAAATGGTGCCATTTTGGCCTGTGCAGATTGTTGTTTCTTCCAATACTAAGTCTGGGGTTTATGAGTTTGAGGTTGCTTCTACACCCTTTCCCCTTCCACTGACCACAAAGGAAAAAACCCATGACTGTATACCTGATGACCATGGAAGCACTGAAAAAGTAAGACCTCTGTATTTTGTTGAAGCTGGAAGAAAAGTGACTTATCTCGTTGTATATGCGCAGAGATATTCCATCGCCCTCTAAATTTCTTTAACTATTCTCATCAACCATTTTGCCAGAACTGCAGAGCACATGCCTGGATGTCAGAGATTAGGTATTTCTTTGCCTCAGAGTACCTTTGAAGCTGACAGGAGTTTCATTTGCCAAAATTTGAAATATGACTTTTTATTAAAGCATCAAAGTTCAGCCCTAAGACAGTGCGCTAGTGTTAGTCAATGTGGCATCATGTAAACGCATTCAGTGCGGCAGAAGGTGCCGATGGACTAACGTCCTTGTGTTTTGAGAATATTAAGCCAACAGAAGAGGCAACATGACAGAAAAAGGTACAACTACTTTTCTGTGATGAAACACACACACTGTTCAGAGCAAACTGTTTAAAAACTACTGTCTGACTGGAACCCAGGGGTGATTTCTAAAGGTCAGTGACAGTTTTGTCTACTGTTCGTCTCAAAATGTCATCATAATACGGTGAATTCAGCAAATACTCACAGTTAATGATTAATATCGTCCGACAGCTGTAACAATGATGCTAGAGTGAGACAACAAGTACTTGTCAACCCAAGCAAACAAGACGAGGACTAAATGGGTTGTTCAGCATGGAGGGATTCGTCACTGTTTTCTACAATAAACCTAAGGCTGTGTAATGCATATAGTAACACCAGACATGCTTTCACTTTTTTTGTTTTGGAGAGACAAAGCAGAAACAAAGAGCAGAAATATTATCCTCAGCATTCACTGTGTTCAGCTGCGTGTGTCTTGTGTTGACACACGCAGCTGTTAGTTAACAGGACTAAAATGTTTAGACAGAAGGGGTTCGGTGGACTGATTTATTCAGCATCCATTTCCAAAGCAACTCAGATTAAGCCCATGATGTGACATGATGTGAAAGAAACCAAAAGACGTGTGAAGTTACAAATGGGTGGAGGGTTTAAATCCAAGGTCCTGGAGCACTGTGCATTTTTTTTAAATGTGAGTCTGTGTTTTACTTAAATGTTTCAGAAGCTTATCCAGACCAAATATTTTCCCTTGCAGTGCTAAAACAGTTGTCATTGTCCACCTTTGGCTTTGATTTGTTGTAGTCTATCCAAGCAGCAAACTATCCAAAGTGGTGAGAAATCTAAGAATTACCATGCGTGACATTAAAGATGGATTACTGTGTACATTCCTGTTGCCATTACTGACAAATCAACAAGATACAGCACATTCCTAAATACTAGAGAATGGATTGGATTGCTGTGATATTCTACACAGACATTCTGTCGGCTAGGTGTGCAGCCCCTGCCCTTTTCCCAAATGAATCAAAGGTGCCCCCTCTATGCATAATTATACTGGGGTCAATAAGAAAAAAACAGAAGCAAATGCATCACATGAAAGTCCTAACATTTCCTAGCCCTGTCGTGGCTCAGAACAGTGTGGCAGACACTGATCTCATCATTACAAAATGAGCAAAAATGTTTACATGAACATCACCGCTGTATAATTTAAATTACTGCGCTTATAAAAAATGGCTGGAGGTAATGTGGTCCAGGTCTTATATCCTCCTCCATGATCACATTGTCTGTTTGATTCTTGTTGCTCTTCTTTTCTCTCTCTGCTTCACCACAACTGGTTGAGGCAGACAACCACCCACCCTGAGCCTGAATCTGATGGAGGTTTCTTCCCTTAAAGGGAGTTTTTCCTCTCCATATTTGCCTATTGCTTCCTCACACGCCATTTGTTGGTTTTATTACTTCCTCTAACCTTACCATGCAAAGTGCCTTGAGGATTTTTGTTGTGATTTGGTGCTATATTAATCCATGCATCCAATCTATATTTTCTTCTTTATGGTCACAAGGATGCTGGAGGGAATCCCAGCAGTCAGGTAGGAAACACCCTGGACAGGTCTGCAGTCTATCACAGGCCTGACAAAGAGGCAGAGAAGAATTCACACCTAGAGGCAATTTAGAGTCACCAGTTGCCCTTACAGTTTGCCTGTGGGCTGTGGGAGGAAGCTGGAGTACCTGTAGACTCACACAAGCACAGGGAGAACATGCACACTCCACACAAGAAGTCGTCCTCTGTTGATTTGGTAACTTCCTTACTTTACTTTGGTGCATAACCAAACACTGGAAAAGCTAATAGCATTCCCATTTTTTGTTTGCTGTCCATTATCAAAATTACTATATGAACATGTGAGTGTTACATCATATGTATATGTCATTGTGGGAAGAGTAGACTACAATGCTAGACTACATTAGCATTTAGATTAAAACAGTGCTGTACCAAGAGCCTCACATCATGGCACGGCTGTAGACTCTCTCTTCTCTCTTATGGTATCAGAGAAGAGAAGAAATTTGACAGTGACAGTGGTTATAATGTGTCTTCTCTCATCATTTTACATGACATAATAGCCTGAAGCAGCAAGTACATCCCAGGTCTATTCATTCAGGTTATTTATATGCAGTAGCTCAGTTACAGTCTAATAATATGCAAACAGAGAATGGCTCTAATCAGTCATTTTCTTCTGTTCAGTTGTCAATGAGGCATTTGATGTCAAATCAATTCAGTTCTGGGCGACACTTTTCTTCACTTTTATCACTGATCTTTCAGAAGTGATTCAGCCAGATGTGTGTGATTGTTAGTTCATATATTTCTTAGGCTATGACGCCAAAAGGCTTTCTGAGACTGAGCAGCAACTCGATACTGGCACTACCAACGTGATGAGCCCGTAAAATTTATGATGCGTGTCAGGATTTCATACTTGCGGTTCAGGAAGTTGAAAGGAAAGGAGAGAGGAAAAGGCACAGAGAACTCCAATTACTCCAGAGTTACTGTAGTGAAACAAATTAGGGTCATTAAATGTACAAAGTAAATAGAAAATAATTGTGTGGCTGGGACACCAGCCTAGCTATCACGGCAATCCATGCACGCACATATACAGCACATGTCGGTTTGGCATAGCGCTGTCCTTTATACATGGGATTTGCCAAGAGCAGGCACTATCTCAACTGTTTTCCCATGCACATTTTCATGTCACAACCATCTTCTAAAATGCCCTTTATCATCATGTGCAATAAAATTCCAATGCTGGAAAAGAGAATATAAAGATGAAAGTAACACACACACACACAGGTACTAAGTCTGGAGCAAAAATCAAACACCAGCCCTTAGCAATTTATGATTAGTGATACTTTGTGCAGAGCACAGTGTTGTTCATATGATAGCTGTGTTCTACAAGATCACAGAAAGAACACAGTGACTGACACATAAGATGTAAATGTTTAAATTTACTTAAGCTTTCAGTCCAGTCTCATGTTGAGCAGCTTAAAAAAGTGCCAAGAAATACATTGAGAAAATAGTGTCACTGTGATATTTCTGTTTTTCTCCCTACATCAATCCAATGGCACTTTTCACTGTAAGTGTCTAATGATTTACATCAAATCACATGGTCCTACACAAAAGACATGTTTAGTCAGTTTAAAGGGTTTATGCTGGAGGCAGACAGACAATGATCATGCAAGAATGGCAAAAAGAATAAAGTTAATTTTTTGTGTTAGTCACTTACTACAAACATGTTTTCTATGTTTCCATTTTAATCCCATCAGAGAAGAGTAAAATTAAATCTGCTGCAGCACTAATCTTAACAATAAGCAGAACATACAGTATGTGAAGACACTAAACAGTTTGATCCATGACAACAGTACCCACCATTACACCACACGGGTCATGCACTCACTTATTTTGCTGAGGTCTTTGTGTGTAATAAAACTGAAGGGCTCATCTCTGTGTAGCGATTAACGAGTGGTCCTGTCAGTGTGAATAAAAGAGAGGAAGTGGTAATTAAATACAGTCTGCTGTGGAGCAAGATTTAATGACACAGCTGAGATGTTAATAATAGAAGTTGATGACACAGGCACCCATGCGCCCATCACCCACACACAGACAAACAATTACTCTACTGAGCCAGTCACATACATTAACCTCTTACCTGGAACCATCAGAGATGTGTGAGGTGTTTCCATTAACAGTTCTGTTCGTATTTTAGATTTCAGTTCCAGCTGATGCCATATAAAACTGGTTTATCTAAGTACACTTCAACCTCCCTATAACCACACCTTCACATGACTTTGTATTTAAAACAAAGACTTCACAAAGACTGTATTTGCACAATAATCTACATCAAATTGCTTTTTAAACAGTTTTTTTGACTGTTCATAAAATCTTTTAATCTGTGCCATGACTGAATTTCTTCTTAGTCCTACCTATGGTGCACAAGCGTCCACCCTCCCTTAACCTTCTGTCTTTTCATGAGTCATGAAGTCATGAAAAAGAAAATGTTTTTTCTGCACTGTTTGCTTCTGAAATAGAGCCAAATACATGAGCTGACTTTTCCCAAAACATAACTACTTTTGGAAATAATAAGATGGTGGTTTTGTGGATCCCAGTGGCTGCGTTATGACAAGGTTGAAGTGCACTGCTGTTGTATTGTCTTTGCAATAAGAATATTTTCTGTCCTGATCACAATGAGAGTTACAGTTCATATTGTATTTACACACTAAAGGGACAGTTTTAATTTTTGCTAAATATGAATTAGATGAGGACCTTGAAACCATTCTTATAGATGTATGTTAAATATGAAGGTAGAACCAATAGCCAGCTAACTGAGCATAAAACTGGGGGCAGAGCTAAACTGTCCCACAGGAACAAAATCTGCAGCAACTCTAAAATTAACATGTTACATATAAAAATAATAAAATGACAGTGACAACGTGATTGTGGCTTTTTTATCTTGGCAAGAAAACAAAAAATATGTTTCAAAATTTCTTTAAATGTGAAGTTTGTTATTGGTCACAAACAGGTTCTAGTGTTATTTTTCAAGAAAGGATCAAAGATTTTCACGCAACAATCTGCACGTGAAGCTTAGAGACCATAAAACAATATATAATGAAGACAAAATGAAACAATTAAGCCTAATCCACACAGTCAGAGTCTGTTCCTTACTTGTGCTGCTGAAACCACTGAGAAACATTTAACTCCCATCAATTATGTAATAAAAGCTGAATTGTCTCACATACAGATGTTTTCATATTTTCCACCCCGAATCGCTAGAAGGCATTTTCTGATCTCACACATCATAACTTTCATCTGTCAGTATCAAACCATAAAGAATATCTGGCCATAAAAAATAATGATAAATAATTTTTGGAACATTTTTAAAAACTTTTGTTCCTATGTATAAATCTGTCAGATTTTGTGTGTTAGCGCTCCATTTCATATAGTTATGAAAATTACCAAACTATTTTAATTCCTCATCATTTTTTAATCAATTGCCAAACCATTAACGTTAAACAAAACATTTACTACATCCATCTCCATCCCTTGCTTTCCTTTCCACTTCATGCCAGTGACGGTGCACTGTGGTTTGAAACTCGAAACTCTTGTCATTGATATAAATGTGCTTTCAAACAAACAGTACAGAACTCAGAACAGAACAGAAATATCTTAAATATGTTCGTCACATGCAGTTATAAATGGTCCACAAGGATTAGTCTGATTGGGAAAATGTGCATATAAATAGCTGGACACTTTCCTCCCTTTACTTTTCCTGCATTTGTCTTCAGCTGAGCACAGTTGTGGAGAGATAACTGTGCTGCAGTGTTTGACAGAGTGACTGCAGGCCACACACAGCTGTGACGCTACAGGAGACAGCGTATGCAGACGGACAGATAACTCACACTTTCCTGACCTTGACACTTCTGCTTCTTGCTCCACACTGAACTTGCACAGCATAGTTCTCCCCAAGGTACATACTGTACTGTGGTGACACAGCGAAAGTAACCTGCCAGCTCACCAATTCTGGTAATAGTGCTGATTGTTATCATGCTGTGTTTGCTTCTAGTCAAACTTTCTCTACTTGATGTGTGTGTGTGTGTGTGTGTGTCTATATATATGTGTGTGTGCGTGTGTGTGTGTGTGTGTG
>OMLM01000192.1:0-31905 GCA_900302695.1 Helostoma temminkii | reverse complement strand
TTGAGCACCTGCTCCCAAAAATGTCTGTGCACGATCTTGGTAATCACAACAGGAATATTTCACTCCCAAGACAACGCTGCTCTCTTAGCCATGTCTCTCCTCTCCTGTTCGTCCTGGGCTTCTGAACTTCTTAAACTAATGACTCACAAATCCCTGAGATGATAAAAGAAGCAGAGCTTTTACCGTAAAAGTGGTGATGAAAATCAGGAATCTACATCCAGTGTTAATCCAAATGGGCGTGAAGCTGAAAATCAACAATTTTATAGTTGTTAAAGTATATTCATTTCCCCTGTTTGTCCCATGTATTGGCTCACTGTTTCTGTTTCAACATTATCCACATGAGACGGATTCTTGCTGGAATTCGTCTGGGTGGGTCGTTTTTAAGGAAATCATTAAACATTTATATTTTTAGTCTTAGGAGTTTGCAGTTTGGAAGGTACAGTGTGTCCTGAAGTGGTTATTGTGTGAATGTATGGAAAATTTCTCAAGCAAATTTAGAAACATTATCAATATGTAGCCCCACAAAGGAGCTGTTTAAGTTTCCATCTCAAGGAAATTACATAAATTCTCCCATGATTGTCTAAAAACAGCACATGAGAGGAGCCGAGAAGCTAAAGATGTTTGTGTGAGACACTGATTGATTTGTTGGGGAACTGGTTTGTGAGTACAGTCGTGTTTCTGACTTGACTTTTCAGTCTCAGTTGAAGCATGATGTCAATTACACTCTAACAGCAGATCTGCCAATATAGCTCTGACACAAGGTAGTAAACAAGATTCATCACGAGAAGGTCATTATTGTCCTCTACCACCCCAGGGAGCTTCAAAAACAATTTATCCTGTTGTTGTGGGGGTGGATGATGAGGAGTTTGAGCATCTCTTCATATTGGTTTCTAATTACGCGTGTCTCTATCAATGGAACACAGTGCTTTTGTTTACCTTTGTAATGGTAGCCATGAGAAAGTCAGCTTTTAATAGAAGAAAAATCAACACATTCAAAACCGAAACCACAAGAACTCTTCAGAGCATTTTCTCGTTTTTCACCATTAACATGTTTTGCTTTTTGAAAGCACCCCTGCTGATGTAAACCTCCACAGAGAGCACAAGTAGAACACAGAGAGAAAAATCGAAGAGCAGAGTGAACAATCCGTTATGAAACAACATGAGTCAACCACTGTTAAGCAGCCAAACTCCGTTTGTTCCTTCAGTGGGATCAGGATGAGAGAGGCAGCTACATTCACTCGCTGCTGAACGAGGCATCCGTGTAAACACCACAGAAATAAAATCATACAATAAGCTTTTTGATTGCTTCCCAGTGTTTTTGGTTCCATATTTGGAGCTTGTGCTGCCCTGTTGATCATCAACGCAGTGTGGAGGAGTCATATGTTTATGTTGAGGCAGGGAAGAGTCATTGGTTGTTATGTACAAACTACAAATGTAAAGTATACTTTCATCACCCTGCTCAGCAAATGATGACATACAGATATGTCTTACAATTCAGGAAGGCATAGTTAATGCTCACCTTAGCATTAGATGAGCTTTATACAGTACAGTAGCTTCTGTCAAACCTGTCCTTCACTTTTTGCATAAGTCAGAGACTTTTGAGTTGAGTTTTGGCCATATGATTCAGGTCACTGTCATACTGAAACTTTACCATTGCTCCGGTCAAGAACTTCTCTGTATATCACTGTATTCACCTTTCTTTTCCTGCCCCTACTATGATGCATCATGGTTTGGATTGTATTAGCAAGATGATGAGTTGTGCCTGGTGTTCGCCACACATTGAGCTTGGAGCTCCTCCCAAAGAGCTTCATTTTTCTTTCATCAGACCACAGAATCTCCAAACAGGCTATGACTTCCACCTAGCCTCTATTATAAAAGCCTGATTGATGGAGTGTTTTAAAAGTCTACCAGGTTCCTGGTCACCTCGTGATCAAGGAGGTTATTGTCCGGGTACTTTGAGTTTGGTCCAGTATGGTTAAGGACAGTTAACTCCAAGATGAGTCCTGGTGGTTTCAGACATATTCCATTTCACGACTGCTAAGGACGCTGTGCTCCTGGGAACACTGCCTTTGTATTAGTCCCCACAATTTTACTTCAAGGACCTACAGAGAGTTCATTGGACTTTGTGGCTTGGTTTATGTCCTGGACAATTTAAGCAAACAGTTTAAACCTGACCACAAGTTTTAATGCCACACCAAATGGTCTGACTTTACTACTTTTGAAAATTAAAGATTTCAGAGTTTTGAATTTTTGATAAATTTGTTTCAAAAAATTTCCAAAAAATGTGAGGTTAGACAGTGTCATAAAGGTAAAATTGGTTCAGTTTTTCTTTAATGAATGGAAATTCAGGGACTTTGATAACTGACTTTGAATTTCAAAGACCTCTCGTCTCATTCATCTGAAATGCTGTATTCTCCTGTTCAGGTAGTTAATATACAGGAATGTTGTTAGGAGAGGGAAATTATGGATAAATCAGAATTTTTTTCAGTTGGACTGAGGGCCTAGAAAATACTACGGATAACATGGAAAATATTTATCATATTGTCAGGAGCCATGATCTGTTTGTATGTTTAAGTCAGTATTTATCAGTATTATCGTGTGGCATTCAAAGTTTACCCGCAATCAGCAAGTCACTCTTTATATTTCCCTAAATATAGAAAATGTCATGTTGGTGAAATGAAAAATCATCTGCAACAATGTAAATGCAGTAGAGCTGCTGCATTCACCTTCCTTTTTTAAGAGTATGTTTTGCTAAGCATTGACTTCCTAAAGGAAGCAATTTGACGCTCTGTCGCTTTTCTTGTTTTTTCTTAGGATCATGAACATGAATCATATTGCATTTGTCCATCAGTATTAGTGCTGTCAAGGACTGGCAACTTGCCCTGGCTCTGATTTCTGCCTTCATTTTAATGCCACAGAATGTGTTTTGCCTTTGAGCAGCAAAAATGCAAAAAAAAACACCAACCTTGGCCAGGTCACACAGAGAGGAAATATAACATGTACCAGCAAAATGTGTGTTTTGAAATTAGAGCAGAAAAGCAACCACAGGCTATTCAGAGAGCGGTAGCTAATTTAAGAAATTCTGTTTTGGTATCCTCTAGCTGCTCTGGCTAGTAAGTGAAATAAGGCAACCAAAGCTTAAACTGTGCACGTGCACGCCCAAGAAATAACTCACAACAACTGCAATCATGTACACGGTTTCCTTAAATGATAATGGGCACTATGATTGATATTGTTTGTTAAGTTTCTCTGCAGTTAACAGTTATTGGAGTACAGTCAATACAAATCAAATGCAGTTGAACAGAAAATCAGCCTGTGCTGCACATTTTATCCAATTCATCTGCGGAAACAAAACCACTTTTGGCTTGATTAAAATGGCCCAGTGATGAAAATGACCTACTGTATCTATGCCAAATAGTTTTATAAATAGCATGTGGTGTCATTAGAAGTATTAAATAACATGATAATGAAAATTACAGTCTTGTTTTGCTCCATCTCTTTTTGCTCTTGTAGAACAAACTAGTGCTGCTTCATGTCTACAGAGAAAATTCTTAAAATAAATTATAAGCTAAGATTAATACTGTCTATTTAAGTGACAGTATTCTCATTTAGTCTTGTTTATTTGTTGATGCGGCAGTGAGTCACTGGGATCTGGTGCAATTCCATGCCTATCCTCAAGGGTTTCATGTTCTTCAGTGGTAGAGAGCTCTTATTTACAATTAGCCATAAACTACTGATTTGACAAATAGTATGTGCAACTTTCAATTAGATCAAGAACAAAGTTTCAGCATGAAATCAGCATCAGAATGTGATTTACTGATATTAGGAGCAGACACATTAGCACAGATGATTATAACTGGTAAAAAATCTGCTTTTGTTTAACAAAGCTGTGTTATCTACCTTTGACAGCACCCAAAACATACTAAATTTACAGTATTTTCACCTGCTGCAGATCATGTGTCTCTGATGAATGCTACCTGTGAGGCAGTGCTAACCTGTACACTGATTAGCCACAACATTAAAACAACTTGCCAATACTGTGTAGGGCCTCCTCTCTGCTGTCAAACAGCTCTGACTTATTGCAGCAAGATGTGCAAAGATGTGCTTTTTTATCTAAAAGCAACTCCACAGTCCTTTAAGCACATTAGATGCTCAGTCAAATGCTCCTAAAACAGGACTGTGCCGTCACGTGATGCCGTTGCCATCAAGGAGTGTATTTGGTCGGGCATAATGTTTAGGTAGTTGGAAAGTAGAACATCAATGTGAATGGCAAGACCTAAGTAGAACATATCCCAAAGTATCACTAAAAAGACAGAAAGTTAAATACAAAGTAAACTAAACTACAGTAAATACCATCTACTTTACTAAATAAATAAAATTTAGCTGTTATTCCTCTGTGTTGTCTTAGCCAATGTTGAGAATGGAAAATTTCATTTTTCATATTTTATTTTGAAAATCAGCAGTTTAAAACTTAAGCATAGACTGTCAGGGTGTTTTGTACTTTGCTGGATGGGGAACTATAATAAATTGAGGGATAAATTTACAGTATAGCTACTTGTCCAGGCACCATTACACCAGTGCTAAGGTGATTTATGATCACCAGGGTGTCAAGCAACAGTGAGTGAGTGAGTACACAGGTTCTCTGTTGTATTAGTACTCTTTGTCCCTGTCCAGCCCTGCCACAAGACTTGACATTTTGGAGATGCTATGAACCAATCTTCTAGCCGTCACATTTCCGCCCTTTTCAGAATCATTCAGACTGTTACACTGTTGCCATTTTTCCAATTTCTAACACATCAACTACCCGATATGCCTCACAGGAGCTACTGTGATGAAATCTAAACTTGGTGCTTACTGCACATTAACCACTTTCACCAGTTATACAAAACAGTGAACACAAGAACACAGATGATAGGCAAAAGGGGCTTTAATGAGACATGCTGAACAAACAAAGTCAACAGGGGAAGACACATTAGAGCACAACAGAGGAAATGAAAACGCTTGACTGAGGGAGAAGAGAATTTGTCGAGTGGGGCTTGATTGTCCAGTAGATTGAAGTTGGGCATAGCTGGGTCATGTAGATGTACAAAAGTCTTTATCAAACTTAAACTGAAAGCACATCCTGTTTGCAGGATCACTCCCCTAAGAGCAGACCTGCTTCCATGCAAGTTACTACAGCAGCTTTAATGTTTAGTTTGGTATTGCAGCTTTGTATCTTAATTATTAGTCATTAGTGAAAGATGAGTGTACAATTAATCTAATTAAATTAAATTGAAACTGCATCGTTACAAAAAAGATCTGCAAAGCACAACCGAAGACATTATGTTTTTATCTTGCTTCTGCTCTCTCGGGTCTCATATCATGAGTGGATGTTGTCAGACCACTATTTCCTAAATGTCTTACTACTGAGTTATGGGAACACTTTGTGTGTGTGTTCAGTGGCAAAATCAGTGAAATGATGTGACTAATAGCTCCAAACACACACATATTTTTGTATCTCCTAGTGCTGGACCAGAGGTGACATTGGTGTTTGTGGTTTCATAATCTGCCTTTCACTGCAGCCAACTGTGATTTACTATTTTACTGTGATATGTTTGTTTGACTTGTTGTCCCAGCAGGGGTGTGTGTTTTCATGCACACACACACTGTGAAACAGGACAGATCACTTCAAGGATTCCACTTCATCTTGGCCACAGACACATACACATCCTCACAAATGAAGTCTACTACTGCACACACTGCGTGTTTAATGAGAGCTTCAAACACAGGACTCAAATCTTTCGCTACTTATCATAATTCAGTGTGACAGAAGTCTGTTCTGAATCTCTAGAGTGGTCATAATTTCATGGTCACATCTGTCTGGGGGTGGAATAATTATCTGAAATATTGAAACAATCGTTATCGCACATTGGTTTGTAGAAAACTAAAAGCAGGCTTGAAAGAAGGTCTGTATTTAATTTGTGACTTTGGAATATGATACGCCCTCTGACATTTTTAACAAACATAATATTGTAATGACAAAAGACCACCACAGAGGATGAAAATGTTATTTTATTTCCTGAACTGAATTTAAAAGATTAATAGTTTTATCTTGTATTTTAAAAAGTTATACTCAACATTTTTTTGCAGATAGTTTTAGACACTTTACATTCACGTTGCTCTGCTCTGCTCTGAGGGTCCAGGTCTACAGTTGCGGACACTGCTGTTGCTGCATCTGTTCAGTCAATTGTTGAGCTGCTATCTTTTTTCGTCCCCCAGCCTCGCACAGCTTTAGCTTGTTAATTTCTTCTAAATCTGTGGTACACAAATATGTGTCTGGGCCAGATTTCCAAAAAGCATCTTGGCTCTGGGTCATGTGTTCCATTATAAATCACTGAAGTGATTAGTTACTTGTGGCAAGTAGGTTTCCAGTGTGTTTCACTGATCCGGGGTCTGTAATGAGCTCAACACCAAGTGTTATGTGGGGTCATCTGACCAAACTCAGGAAGATGACACCAGCAGCACAGCCCCCTGAGAAAGGCTATCAACAAGCAACCTGAATGGTCTAATGACTTAATTATAAACTCACTTCCTTAAAATAATTTCATATTAAAATGCCATATTTATCTGTTTGAAGCAGGGAACTGATAACTTTAATTCAATATGAATCCTGTTTGTTTCACTAATAAAACAAAAGTTATAAATGCGTACATTAGTTAGTGTATGTGCATTATATGTGCTGAAAACCCTTAAGTGTGTGTGACCTCATATCCTTCAGACCTTTTCACAACTAGAAAGTGTAAAACATAATGGAAAAGTACAAATGAAACATGGCCAGAGCTGCACAGTTTTGGGGAATCTGTCCTCTCTGAGGGATGATTGCGAAGCCACAAGCTGTGTGATAAAATTCAATTTTCTGCCAAGCTCCCAAAACATATAAATCATGCTGGAGATGCTGGAAGAATTTACTTCCAGACACATGAGTCATAAAAGAACTTGAGGAACGGGTAAAGGCCTCATTCACCCTTCATTCCTTCCTTGCTTCCTCCCAAATAACAACGCAATAGTCATAAACTTGAACCTTTCCCTTTCTTTCGTAGAACAAAATCAAACCAACTTGGAGAAAATCTGGTTTAGGATGCTGTTGGACCTCATGAGCAAATATGTTCTTAGCGTACAGATATTGCTTTTCAGTATCAGAGTATCAGTATCATCAGACCTACAGTTTGTCTGAAGATTGTAAACTATCTGGCAAATTTACAAAAACACGTTGCAGATATTTTTTTTATTTAGTTAAATGGTGGTGTGGATTGGACTAATGAGTTGTAAATAGGTTATCTAGTTCCTGTACTCTCCTAATTGTGTTTGCTGCATCATTTGACTTTCTGCTCATATCACAGGCAAACTTCAAAACAATCTAAAAATCCCACAGCTTGGTGCTGTGCTCTATAAAGCTCACAGAACAACATTACTATTGGTTTCATGTCATGTTCTTGGCAGACGTTCACTATCCCTCTGTGCTTCATGCCGAGTTGGCCGAACTACGGGAAAAATATTTGCGTTTTTGTGCTTGCAGATGTTTAACTTTTTGACAACCTTTATCAAAATGCTAGTTTTGTCTGACAACAACTGTTTCTAAAAACTGTTGATGAAAACAGTGAGACTGTGTATTTACAAAACAAAAAAAGAAAAATACTAAAAGCTTTACAGCTTTCCGTGTTTTGGGAGGATACAAACAAAAGATCACATGATGCATCTAAACACTCTTACTTCATTGTTCAGACCGTGCACCAGTAATTATTGCAGAGCAATGCAGTAACTAAAACGACATAAGGGTCACTAGTTAGTCAGACTGCTGTGCTGCTAAAAGTTGGCTGAATATTCTGCTAATTGAAAAACATAAATTATTTCTAAGAGGTTCTAACTGTCGCAAAAAATACCCACGGAACTTAATCAAAGCATCACCAATGGTTATTAATAAAAATAAATGATATTTAAGGTTCTAAATATAGGCATTTAGTTTCCTGGTGGATCCTCTGCTACAAGAATTGGATGATCTTACGAAGCTGTCCAGTTTTCTTGCAAAATGTAGCCACAAAAAAGCCACAACTGTTTCAAAAACCCATTAACCACTGTCAGAAATCTACACTTACACCAGATTTTCCAAATCCCTGCAGCCCTGGAACACATGTGCTCCTAATCTGGGCTCTCGCTTCAGTGAGTGCTTTGAAATCTGCACTTTGACTCTTTGGTGCCTGTGTTTGAAGCATCAGGTGTTGATGACTGCGATCAACAGCCTGCTCAGATCTTGTCAGACGGGATTACTTGCTCACTCTGGAAATGCGACAAGGTTGGCATAACAGCAGAGGAGCAGACATCAGATTTATTCTTCAGTGGCTGGAGGCAGACTACTTCTGGTAGTAAATCACACAGAATGAGGCTCCAGGGACCATCAACGTGATGAGAATATCTAGCAGAGGCAGTGACAGAGAGAACTCCTACACAGCTTCTTCTGTGAGACATTTTCTACATCACTGCACAGATGAGGAACCATTCAACAAGTGCAAAGAGATTCCCTCCTTTTTTTACCTGAAAATGAGGAGACACTTACAGTACAGAGTTCAGTGTGATCCCTTCTGTGTTATACATATTAATACACATAGTGGATAACAATTTATCTAATATATATATTTAATATATATTTTGAGGATGTAAAAACTATGTTTTAAGATCATTTGAGCAAGAGAGAGATTGTGTGTCCAGAGTTTATAAATTCAAATCATTCTCCTTCCTCTGGCTGAGTGACTCTAAGAGCAATAAGGGATGGAAGACCTCCTGCAGCAGCCATATAGGGTAGTATGATTAATGACTTTCTGTCAACACACAGGGCTACAGCTCTGGAATGTGAAGGAATTTAAGCCACACTATGAACATTGTGGACAAGAAAGATATTCACCAACGAAAAAAAAACCTAACTTTTAAAGTCACAACTGGCATCAAGACATATCAACATCATGACATCTACAAAATGAATGCATTTTCAGGACTGAGAAGCGCACGCACACACACACACACACACACACACACACACACACATAATGGGTCACAGTTTAGAAGAACACGACTCATAACTCAGGTGCTGAACTTGCAGCTTTTCTCTCCACAATTTCCACATTTTTAAAACAACAGTGCTCTGTGGAGCTGAAATGTTATCTCTGATTGAGAGATTGCTGGTTTACACAATGGAGAGATTCTGTAATTACATTGTGGCAGAGAAGGAACATTTATGACTAGATTTTCAAGGAATGTGTAAACAAATGTACTTTAAAAACTACAGGCACCATGAGAATAGTAGCAAACTGCAGGGAAGACTATGGAGTTAAACATGCAGTGGATAGAATATGGACTCATTAAATGCCATTTAACAACACTGTTCACATGTTCTGTGTAAATAGGAACAAGCAAAAAAACATGGCTGGTTTGTGTGTCAAGAGTTTAAATGTTTGTCTGAAGCAAATCTGATATAAATGTACTTACTCACATTCATGTGAGACCCCTGTTTCATGTTATTGACCCATAGATCTACACAACACACACACATAAAACCATGAAATGCCCAAAAGATAATTATTTTTTAAAAACACATCACAAACTTACAAATAAAATGCGATAAAGGTGCAGGTGAGTTGAAAAGACAGCAGTGATCAACCAATGTTATGACCACTACAGTGGGATCCCAAACCTATAAAATTGTCAGTAAAAGAGCAAGACTGTGTAAAAATACATGTATGTCCCAAATTACAGTTAAGTATTTTCTGCCTGGGCAAGTTGTTTGTTGTTATAAATGACTAAAAAAACCATATTGTTCATTGCGTGGCATAGCATTTGTAGATAAAAAAAAAATTCCACACACATTTATTTATACATACAATTTAATTTACAATAGTTGTTTTAAAAAAAAATGTAAAAAGATCTGAAAAAACAGTACATGATTCTTAGCTGTACCTGAAGAAGATGTTAGAACAGAAACACAGTGTCAGTCCGTTCAGGGCAGGATTTTAAAATGTAAGAGTACAACATTTTAATGTTGTTGTTTTTTTGTTTTTTACAAATATATCATTGTAAGTGTAACATTCTGTTCTGTATTAATTAAAAAAAAATTCCCATATGACAGAAAAATGAAATCCTTCAAGATAAAAAAAAAACTATTAAAACGAAATGTAAAACAAGACTTAATTGAAAGGCCTATAAGAACGTATGTCACAGTAAAATGGTGACCACAGAGGTCGACTTATTAGGAGAGAAACAACAGAAAATCATTTTGGCCAGGGTCGACCTTTCTGTGTGGGACACGTCATTTATAAACACTGAAACGTTCAAGCACATTTAACATCATACAGACTGAAGGAATGTATGAGCAAATCACTGATCACAATGATGGAAGAAATTTGATATTTTTTCCAAAACATCCATCGATCTTTTACCTGAGTGGATTACAGTGTGCCGCTTTCCTCATATGGCTCAAGTTTGCCCTCTCTAGGACAAAAAGCTCATTTTTTTGACAAACCATTGCCTCAACATGAACATCACTTCTTCTGACTGAATTACATAAAGGTTTCTGACTAAACGGCTACTGGGTGGACAAGTGCTGAAGCTGCCACCGATGCAGCAGGAGGAGAGGCTTTGCCTTTGTAGCCCAGCGACAGGATGTGTTTCTGCAGATGTGTGATCCACTGCTCTTGAACAGACAAAGGCCCATGAAACACTTCTTCACAGAACCTGAACAGGAGGACAAACAATAAAACAACACAATGAATGGGCAACAAGTAAATATTATGATCATTTATCACTGCCGATGACTACGGCTGCAGCTATTATTACAGCTAATATTTTAGTAATATAGAAAGGGTCCAATTTACAACACTAAATACGCGAAGCTCGGTATAGTAGCATTCGTTAAAGATATATTATCTTAGTCACTGACTTTAAAGCCCATCTAGACTGTAGGCTATTAAGAAGTAGGATGAGCTGTCTGAGGATCATGTTCATTTTACATGTGCAAGAAATGTGAAACAAAAGTGACTGTTTACATATTTAAATTTACACCACATTCTCTATTATTATTAGTGTTAGACACTAGCTAAAGAAAGAGGTCTTTAGTTTTGTTGCTCTTTTTTTCTGTTTTCATTCTTATCTTTATTTCATCTGCTGCACGCTAATGTATTCAACTGGATATTTTCTGCTGAGATGTTGAGGCTTTGATGATGTGTTGCTGTGGTAGGCTAGTTTGATTTTACAATGAGAACAGTACAGTACAGGAACTGTACAGGGTTTTGACTTTTTAATAGTTTGATGTTATCCCAGACTTTGACTCTCTTCTCTTTGAGCCTCACTATTTCCTCTCTCTTTCTCTTCAACTGTATATAAATATTTGGATCAAACTTTGAAGTGTTGAAGAATTTGCTTTAAGGATCATTTTACTCCTCACAGTTAGACTTTAGCATACATATAGCTTGTCGGAAATATTTGGTAGTGTGGAAAACTCCATCAAAAATAATTAAAAGACTTTTTGTGAGCAATGTTTAGCTGTACAGCGAGAGCTTGTAAACCCTATAAATTAGTAGGCAATGGGAATGTGTTTCTTTACATTTTGGACTTCATAGACTGACCTGCACTTGAGGGAGTAGATTTTGCCCACCAGTTTAACCAGTGGAGTTAGCGGGGGCTTTGGCAGCAGAGCAGGGATGCTGCCAGACCGTGATGGTTGCTGGGAGTCCTGACTTTCCTCCCCCGTAGACACAACATGCTTTGCTGGCTGGACCCCTGAAATTATGCAGACAGGTATTGTAGCAATATACAGAGACAAATCTAAATATTTTTTCAGTTACATTATGTCTGTATCCAAATCATCTCTTTCATAGGCTTCCATCTCTCACCCCTTAGGGAGCGCACAATGGGGTCACTAGTGCGAGCGTGGCTTTGTGATTGCCTGGTTGATCCAGTGATGACACGCAAGTCTTCTCTGCTCGCCTTGTGCTCAGCTTTCAAGCTGCTGCCAGGCACAGAGTCAGAGTCTATGGACGGTGAGGGTGAAGCAGCAGCTCTATGGGCCTGAAGAAATCAATGTGCAGCAAATTAATCTTGTTAGTTAATTGTTTGTGTGTATGTGAACATGAATGGGAGTTATCATTCAGAGTACAGACTACCTTTTTGATGTAAAGGTCTCCCGTACGGTAGCGTTGGGTTATTTCTGCCACTCTGACAGGGTCCTTCCGGATCAATTCACTGAGGAGTTCGATTGGCGAAGTCGCTCCGTCTGCTTTCCATTCGATGATTCCCAGTTGTCGAAGGTGAGCCCGCGCATGACTGGCCAGGGCTTTGCGGTTTTCAAAGTCAAACCCACAAAGCTCACAGGATGTGTCTGGAAAAAGTCAAATGATTTACGTAAAGTCTGCGCTTTCCAACATCCTTTTCCTGTCTGTTACACTTCTTCTTTAGATGCCAATTATTCAGGAAATTTCTCAAATATTCCAACATAACAACTGCTTTTAGTGGACAACTACCATCACCAGGTGACTAATACATATTTAGTGAATATTTATTAGGGATGTCCCGATACCACATTTTCCTAACTATAAGTACAAGTACTCCAGCAGCTGAGGAGGTATTTTTTAACAGTGACGCAATGAACTGAGTAGAGTTTTTTATATGTTATTTTAAATTGAAATATAGGTTATATATGTTAAAATATATAGTTTTCCTTTGAGAATAGTAAAGCATCATTTTCCAGTAAAGTGAAGCTTTTTAAAGAGAAAGAAGAAAGCTTGGGTGCATTCTGCCAACCAGCTACAGGCATAAGAAGGGGACTTTTATGCATAGTTTAATATTTTATTGTGAAAATTAACCTGATATCAGTAGCGTGTCTCTACTTCCTGTTAGTCTCATCTTCTCTGTGCTACTTGACGTGGCTCTGCCGTAAGGTGGTATCGAGTTCCGTATCGGAGAAGTTTTCCGAGTACGAGCATGAATACATGAGGGTGGTATCGACCCGATGCTGGTATTGGGACATCCCTAATATTTATGGCATCATGACAACAAATGTGAGTGCTTGTAGTTAGGAAACATCTCACTGAGAGCAAAGGTAAAGCAAAGGATCATATAAAACATAACACAACATATACTTTTAACACTGATCCACCACTATGGTAGAAACATTTTGTTCAGTGTAATTTTACAGTGGTGTTAATGTCTTACCTGTGTGTGAAGCCACGCTCTTGCCAGATGGGGATTTCTCTTTCAGGGAATAATCCAGTGGTGTAGCACAGTTGTTGGAGGATGGTTCTCCAGACTGAAGGCTGTCCTGGGACCTTTTAGAGTTTTGAGAGGTCCACGTGGCTTTACCCGATGCCAAAGATTCTTTCTTACCGTCTTCACCGCGCATCATGACCTCTCTGAGGAAGTCAATCGGTGACGTTTTGATTGACCATGTCAAGCCGAGCTGGCGCAGATGGGCACGAGCGTGGCATGACAGGGCTTTGCGGGTCTCAAACAGCTGCCCACAGAAGTCACAAAGGACTGTTGGTGGGGACTGTGCTTCTGCCGAAGACACTGAAAGGATATATCCAGGCATTCATGTACAAATGCAAACTAATAAATAATCAATGCAAAAAAGTAAAGGTTCAACTGGAACAGGCATTGACATTAAAAAAGGTACCAAATAACTAACGTACATGTCAACCACTGAAAATATGGCTGCCTACTGTACCTGTACTTAGAGGGTTTGAAGCAACAGCAGTGGGTGACTTCTGCATGGGAGAGCTGCTGGTTATGCTGGATGCCTTTGGCTGAGCAGACACCTCGATCTCCATAGGCTCGGGCTTTGGCTTCTTATGGAGGGGATCTACAGCTAAGCGAAACCCTTTCTTGGCCTTTGGGGCCCTGTTTACAGGAGTTTGAGGAGACTGAGTCTTTGAAGGACTTGGGGAAAGGGATGTGGGGGAAATGGGTGTCCGTGATTGGCCTGAGGCTGGAGACAGAGCCTGGGCTGCAGGACATGCTGGGGCAAGAGATGAAGCTGCAGATGAGCTAGTTGTACTTTTGGTTTTGGGAGGATACATGGCTTGTAACACTCCACTGTTGACCAGCTCCTGGACAGTGTCGATTGCAGAACCCTTCCCCAGTGAGTCAGTCACCCCAATCTGACGCAAGTGAGAGCGAGCATGGCTGGCCAAACCTTTACGATTCCCAAACTCCTCTCCACACAGAATACAGGTACAGTCCTCAGATGATTTAAGTCGTTTGCTGGAGGGGGATGCAGGTGGAGAGGACAGATCAGAGGGACGTTTGGAAGTGGAACTTGGGGGACTGTCTGAAGTGAGCGGTGCCTGTTGCTCACTACTGATGGGCTTAAGGTCCTCCTCTTCCATGATCTGGTAAAGAAAATCAATGGGGCTGCCCTTGATCTCACTGTCAGGGATTCCAATCTGGCGCAAATGGGCCCGAGCATGACTTGACAGACCCTTGCGTGTCTCGTACCAGCAGCCACAAAGTTGGCAAACATATACCTCGTCTTTGGTGTCTGAAAAATCAAGCAAATCACAAGAGAAAGGCACATGACTATGAAAGTGACAAGAACTTTGTTAAGTCAGAAATGTTACATTGAAATTGCATGACTAACCGCAGTATAGTACTGTATATAGACAGACTATACCTAAGGTGATGGGGGCGTCAGTTTCCAACGGCGCCCACAGTGGTTTCGTTGGGGTGGTTTGGTTCTCTGAGGACACGCTGCTGCAGGGGAGGGGACTGGCTTCCTTTAATCTAGCTGGAGATCCCTCATTATCCATTTTTTGTGGAGTTGTGATGGCTGTAGCCCCTGCCTTGCTGGAGGTACTCTTGTTTTCTCAGACGCTGTCTATTGAGGGCGATTCGGAATTCTGCTGTTTTATTGAAATGTGCTGGCTCAGGTGCAGTAGAGTCTGTTTGAGATCGAGGAGGGAGCCACTCTCTCTCCCTAATAAGCTGGCAGAAGAGCTCTATGGTAGCTGCACTGCTTTCTGACAATGTTACACCTAGATGTCGCAGATGGAGGCAGGCGTGGCTGTAGAGGCCTTGTCGTGTCTCAAAGTATGTTCCACAGACTTCACATCAACGACGTGGAGCTGCTGTGGGCAAATTAGAGCAAAATGTCACTACATTCAATTAAAATCAGTTAAATTTAATGCAATAATAACTTTATTATTGCACCTAAATGACAAACAATATAGACAATTATTTGCTTAACAGTAAAGCAACACAAGACAAACAAGTCACCATCAACCATTGAATACATAAAAGATAAAATATATGTGTGTATGTGTATACATCAATGTATCACTTTCTAAAGGGTAACATGAGCGAATTAATGCACCTGAGAGCAGAAATACTGTCAATGTCCAGGAGCTGATCAGCAGTGGTGCACATTTAATAATGATGTTATCAAAGATACTGTGTGTATATATGTCTTTCAGTCCAAGAGCCCAGAAATGGAAATTAACTGTAAATTCAAAGTTAAACTCTTAAATGATGTATGTTTTCATATACATATACAAGTGTAGTAAGTCCTGGGTTATGTTTTCTAAAAAGTATTTGTGAAAACTTGTACAATAATCAAATCTATTATTATATAATGATGGTGATCTAATGACAATGATGGATGAAGAATGATGATGAATTAGATAAAACGAAGAAAACTAGACAACGCTTCTTCAAAAATGTAACAGGGAGTATGAGGTAAGTATTGTTAACTTATTTATAAGCATCTGCTTCACTTTGTGGATCCATTGCTGCTGATTTTTTTCAAAATGTAAAATACTGTAATTGTTATACAATTACCCCCAGTTACCCACACGGAGGAAGTATAAAAATACCACATCTATTGCTAAAATAACGTTACATTACAAATTATCACGTTATTCACTTAAAGACATTTCCCTGTTCTCAGTCTACTGTTCGCATTTTATCAATGAATCTCTCAGCGTAAAAGTAAGTATAAGTTAATACCATTAATTATAAAACTCTGTGGCTGAAGCATCTTTTATTTAGCGTTACAGCTAGAGAAGCTAACGCTAACTTAGGCTACCTCTGTTGCACTCTTTGCTCTAGAAGCATGCTAACGTTAACTGCATGTTAGCCCTAATTGAATTTCCTTTGAGCAAAACAGAGACTAGCTACACATCGTACGCCCTCAACGCACACCGAACTACAATTATTGTTTTTAAGTAAAAATAATTTACCCAAAACCCTGGACAGACTCCCTCTAAACATCCGTTTCAAACACCGACGAGATTAGCGGAAGTATTAGTCACGACTTTCCTGGTGTTGCATTTCAAAATAAAAGCCCTCGAGTTTAAACCATGGATGAGGGGCTGGCTGCAATACTCCATCTGATCCACCTAGTGACCTCACACAAAGAAAGGCAGAGCGTTCATTGCACGACAAGACTAAAAATGTATATATAATAATGTATTTATAGAGCATTTTTTTGAATTAATGTAACTGTAAGCAGTGACTGTAAAACAATAGATTTTACTCTGAATAAATGAAATAAACTAAACCAATTTCAATGTAAAATAAGACAACTGCAGTTAAAATAAATATAAACAATAAACAAGTGACGTTTTCAGGACCTGCTCACTGATAAAAGTAAGATTTAAAAGAGTTGACTCAATAGTTTCTTCCACCTTTACGGTACTATGCTGCTAAGTATTCAATTAAATATTCAGTGTTACTTTTTAAACGGCTAGTTGCTATTACTCCACCTTTAAGTTAACTAATTGTCAATTGTTATTAATACAAAATAAGCCTGCCATATATAGCCTGCTAAAAATCACCTTTTCATAATCATCTTGATGGCTTAGTGTCTCATTTGAAATAACTTACACATAACCACATAAAGCTGTTATCACCCACAAATATCACAACAACAGAACGTATGCCTATACATATACAAAATATACAGTAGCATATATCAACACAAGCCAAATTACCTGGTCGTTTCTGGGTATTCAGTAACAATACCAAAGTACTCCCACTGTCCATCACTTCTTAGGAAAAATAAAATGATTTCATTTTCTTTATTCTGCCCTGAATGATACTTTCTTCAAACTCAGAATGCAAATACAAACACATATAAAGATTTTTAGATGCATATTTTTTCCTACTTTTCACTGTAAGGTGGTTGGAGCTAAGTTTTAGTTGCATTTATTTATGAAAAGGCATCAGAGGAAGCACTTGTGTTCCACCAATATGAGGTTGGATCGCTAGTCTGAGTTGACCCAGTCCACACTGTTAGAGGTTCTCGCCAACTCTTTTTCCCAACCTGTCTCTGAAAATGCATGACCATGACAGAGGAAGCACACAGCACCTTACTTTCAGCTGTGTGAAGCTAAAAGGAGGTTGTAGCTCAGTTCTGATTTGACCTGCTCCCTTGAGAGTGACTTGGTTGTAGGACACCAGTGGAAGGTCGGACAACAATTAGAACCAGCTTAGCAATTTTATATAAAGTGTGCCAATATTCAGGTGTGGGGTTTGTCCCAAACAGACAGGCAAATAGACAGAGACAAAGGAAATGTCCTATATCAATACAGAGTCCTTCTACAGCAGCAAGAACAAAGAGTATAATGTGAAAATGCTGCTTCAGTAATGGTAAGGCAGCTGCCTATCCACAGGCACTCAAGAAAAGGTTTTGGTTTCAAAACAAACAAATATTGACTTCATATTAATATAATGAGTGCATTAAACAACATATTTATTGTAGTTTATTCTCTTTATCAATTAGTACAGGCCAGTATAAAGAGACTGGGTCGTATTAGAGGTTTTTTTTAGAGAATGAGAAATGTTTTCTCCTCCTGGTGAAAAAATGCTTAAGATCAAACATCTGCATAATTAGTCAGTTATTAAATCTTTCCTAGGGAACCGCAAAAGCTATTTATTATAATTTTTTTTTAACTTTTTGTTGTCAATTAATCTATACATAAAACATATTCATGTAAGACAAGATATCAAAATACTGAGAGAAAATACTGTGAAGCAAAATACACAGAACATGTTTTTTTATAGTGTAGAGCATGAAATGGTAACGTTGACTCAAGTTTTAGGATGACCTGGATGCATAGTCCTGCAATCAATTAAATTCAATGACAAAACAGCAAACAAAGTTGGACACGAAGGATTCCTGTGGCCAGCATCTGAAGTATAGCTGACAACACAGTATACACATATCACTATGTCACAAAAATGTCACTACTCACTATGATCTAAGGCCACGGATTGAACCACCAATCTTCCAATTAAAGGTTTGCTTCTATCAAACTTACTGCATGACTGTGCAGTTTTACATTACTGTTACAGGTAAAGACGTTACGAGAGCATACCATAATTCTAAGCATTATGATTATGTATTATGATTATTGCATATAAATGCTATGCTAAGCAGAAACTGTTGGTTGAACAGTTCACTAAGCTGTTCACACTCACTGGTGAGTTTAAATAGACTATTTTGGGCACTGTTTCTGCTAAACACTCTCCAATCACTAAATAGTTATAGACCTGCAACATTAACCTCACTGGTTATGACATGATTTGAGAAATTTTTTGAAAGTGTGGATTAATCAACACAGACTTCCTGCTGGACCCACTGCAGCTTGGATATAGATATATATAGATTTGATAGAGGTACAGGATGCCACCATAATGCTCCTTAACTTTACCTATAGGCACCTGGAAGGGAGTGGAAATCATGTTGTTTGTGGATTTTTCACCATCATTTAACACAGCACAGCCTCTCTGAAGGTAAATCCATCAGTCAGTTGTGTTTGAACAGTCATGTTGTTGACTGAAGTTTTGACTTTTTTAACCTGCTGGACTTGGAGAAAGAAAGTGACTGAATGCTTTTCAGATCTGACACAGTATCAACTGGTTCATCCACAGGGATGTGTTTACTCACCCCTCTTATAAATCCTATAGACAAACAATTCTTTCAGCACATTTAACAATTGACATATCTTCTTCAAATGACACAGTATGAAGACTGATCATGTCTCAGGTTGACAACGTTGTCCTTAAGTTTTCTTAGCCTGGTTCTGTCAGCATTAAACTTTTTAAAAAGTTAAATAAACAGGATTGTTTAATTAAGTTCACTTCCCTTTTACTATTTGCACATTTGTGTTGTGAATGTATTTTCATTCATTTACAACAAAGTATAATATGTAGAAAGTGAAGGGACGTGAATAATTTCTGAAGCGTCTATTCATGTGAAATTAATAACAAACAGTCGTAATGTGTATGTCATGAGTTAACAGTGAAGTTATTATTTTAAACTAAATTGAAAAAAGTATAAGAAATGCTATGTACGTGTCAAAGCTGTTGAAAAAGAAATTGCAAGCCCGCTATTAATTTGGTAAACAGCCCACTCCCGACTTTTCCTTTGAAAGAGCTACTTTCACTTCCGGAGGCCGCAGCTGCTCCTGCCTACTTCTTGCATGCAGCTCTCCGTCCTTTGGTCCTCTGCTCCTGTCAGCAGCACACCGTCGCTCTGCCAACTTCTTCGCGGCTTTACGCAAAGACAGGTGAGTCAGAAGTTAGTGTTTGAGCTATTTTTTTTTTACTTTCACAAGTTTTCTTTGTGTTGCACATCCCGCCCAGGTGCAGTCAGTGTTTGGACCGGAACAAAGAGAAGCTAAAGAACCAGTTTAGTGGATTAAGCTAGCGTTAGGCTAGCCAGGCGATGCGGGTCTGCCGCTCCGCTCCTCCTTCAGTGTTTGGGCCTGTTTCTGGTTGTTTCTTTGTCCCTGCTGCAGCTTGCAGCGGTGATGCCTCAGTTTCCTCTGGCTTTGTCCAGCATGTCCCGCTGTCATTTGACTTAGGACACTACATATAACGGAATAGGCTTGAACTAAGGTCGCCCCCTGAACTTTGACCGGCGTTTCTGCTGCAAGAGTAGAGGTCTGTAAACCTTTGAAGACCACAAAGGACTTAGTTTGTTTAGGAAGTTTTACTAAGTTTGTAATAAAAAGGTGTATTTTTCTTTATGCACACCGTGTCCATTACACCACTGAACTGTAGCAGTTTATAAGTCCTCCTCCTGAGAGTCTGGTTAAATCTGCAGTTTAATGTGTAAATAAAGTACATGCTGTCCCTGTGTTTAACTGCAGCGTTGGTTATTATTTAAATGTTTAAAACCCTCTTATAAAAACACGCATACATTCATTATGTATGCAATTATTGTCTGGCGTTTGTAGTGGTTATGTAAGATCCTATTGTTCCCTACTAGAACAGCATGACTTGCATGTGACTTAACATGGTTTCTTTAAACCACCCTGTTCATGCCTTTGAGCGCTATAGCAATTATCAAAGTGCTGTAAAACATTATTATTATTATTATTATTATTATTATTATTATTATACATTTAGTATATTTTTGCCTATATTGAGAATGGAGCTGTCAGAGCCCCCAGTGGTGCCTCAGGCTCCACCCAGCTGCCCTTATCTGTACAGTCTATGAGCATCAGGAACTTCTGTCTCTCCCTTAGTAACTTGCAACCACCACCATGTCTTCTGGAAATGCTAAGATTGGCAAACCTGCCCCAGGATTCAAAGCCACAGCTGTAGTGGACGGACAGTTCAAGGACATCCAGCTGTCAGACTACAAAGGTAACAGTATTTTCTCTTCAATCACATACTTCACTACTACTGTGAAGTATGTGTAGTATATGTACCTTTTTTATTACCATAAACGCCTAATGTCTTGAAATAATTTTTATATTTACACTTTGGTGGATCCAGGCTTCAACAACTAACAACTTTTTAAATTTTATTTATTTTTTTATTTTTTTTTACAACATTTACAGAATCAACCTGTGACTCATTTTGTCCTTTTGTGCTCTGCAGGGAAGTATGTGGTCCTGTTCTTCTACCCCCTGGACTTCACATTTGTTTGCCCTACTGAGATTGTGGCTTTCAGCGACAGGTCAGATGAGTTCCGCAGCATCGGCTGCGAGGTTATCGGCTGCTCCATAGATTCACACTTCAGTCACCTGGCTTGGTATGTCACTCAGCTCAAGCCATGAAGAGAACTATGGTTTGAGCTTTTGTGGTTTTTGTGCCTTGACTATATAGGTGGCAAAGGTTTGGAGCAACCTTCATACATGTGTCCTACGTCAACTACTTTAACAAAGGTTGTCTTTGTAGTGAAACTAACTGAGCAAGAAAATGCATTTCAGCTTCGGCAGTTTATTCATGCCTGGTATGAGGATAATCTCTCCACATTATGCAACAACATGGGGCTCCATAAATGTCCAGTAAATAGGCCCCATTAAAACTTTCCTTTTATTAAGAATGAGTTACTGTCAGCCATATGTAGTGTGGACTGTTGTCTTTTCCTTCTTTCTTTCTTTTTTGGCACTTTCCAATTACACCGTTAATAGTCAGGGTTCATGGCAGATGTGAAGCAAGACCCACCCCAGTTTATCAGTTTATCTCCTGTCATTCTGCTTGGCTGCAAAGTCTTGATAAGTTATGAGGTAACGGACTCTGAAACCAACTGCACTTTCTAGAAGAGATTTAAAAAATAAAAAGTGGAGGGAATTTGGGGTCATGAATTACACAACGAGCACAGTGAAAGTAGGACACCTTCTGATGACTGTGTTAATATGTGAATGATACATTTTTATTGACTCGATAAATAAAACCGTAACATCACTTGAGTTTAAAGGCACATTTTTAGTCATACCTCTTTAAATCTTGATGGGAACTTGAGTTTGTTCAAAAAGCTTGAAGTGCAGTGCCTCTGAATAATTTAGAGTAACACAGTCTTGTCAGGTTGGTGCTGTATGTACACCTACAACACTACTGGCTTTTGTGGTAATTGTATTGTGATTTGATCCCCACAGGATCAATACACCCAGGAAGCAGGGAGGTCTGGGTAACATGAAAATCCCACTTTTGGCAGACCTCACCAAAACAATCGCCACAGACTATGGTGTGCTGAAGGAGGATGATGGCATCGCATACAGGTTAGGCAGACTGTTTGTGTCGATTAAGTCAAAGGTTTTATCTAAACAGTCTGTGCTGTGTCTACTTGGAGCTTGTTTGAATATAATGCTGCCTCTGCTCTATGAATTTTATTCTAATGACAAAGTAGAAGAATGTTTCAAGAGGCTAAAAGATGTATATGCAACAATTTTGTGCTACTATAACTTAATTTTGTGTGTTGCAGGGGTCTGTTTGTGATTGATGATAAGGGCATCCTGAGGCAGATCACCATCAACGACTTGCCTGTGGGTCGCTCTGTGGACGAGACTCTACGCCTGGTGCAGGCCTTCCAGCACACTGACAAACATGGAGAGGGTGAGTAAAACATGTAATTTTTTTGTGTAATTTTAAATTACTGAACGTCTCACACCTAACATGTAATGTGATTTACTTCTGTCAAATATTGCATTGTTTTAAATGAGGATACATCTATAAACTGACAGACTGACACTTGTAGGGTTCAGTTAGTTTGTGGACATGGCCTTGCATTATTTGTTTACCCACCTGAGTGTTTACTCATGTACTTTGTCCTCAAGTTATGTAAAGTTCAATGTCTGTCACTAATGCATCATGGTACACTTTCTCCCTTCTCCCTGTGATCTCAGTGTGCCCTGCTGGCTGGAGACCTGGGAGTGACACTATCGTCCCAGACGTCCAGAAGAGCAAAGAGTACTTCTCCAAGCAGTAGATGAAAGTCTCCTAGCTGACTTCCTAACCATAGCACTTGTATTCAGATGAGCGGGCCCTAGCAGCGTCTCATGGTGTCCAGACTAAACATTTAACCCAACAAATCTTCAGAGCTCGTTAGGAGAAATGTTGAAACACTTACCTTTTTACGTCCAATATGCAGTTGGGGAGATGACCTCATAGTCTCAAGCACTGAAAGTGTAGTTGTTCTGTTCCTCTTTTTCAAACAAAGTATTATTCTTGCTGTCATGTTACCATCTTCATTAAAGTGGTGGGAAAATTGTGACTAAGAGTATTTTGTCAGAGAAATGCAGCACAGCTGTTGGATTATAAACATAATTCCACTTGTGACCTATAGATGGAGCCGTAACACTTCATCTGTTATTGATGCAGTTTGTTTGGAGCCTTCACAACTTTCAAGTATCATGCCAACATTTTTTTTTCCTTTTTCAAATTAAGTCAGTGTGTGAGTCCTGGCTCCTGTGTCTGGCAGAGGATCTGAATACGTCAGTCTGTAAAGGCTTTGTTAATATTGGAGTTCTTGCGGTGTTTGACTCAGCACAACAACCTGGTGTTGCCACATGGCACAGAATTGGGAAAGACTGGTTTTTTGAAAATAATTGAATGCAGACCCATATGACAGTTTTTCTTATATAAATACACCTGTTATTTATTTATTTTTTTTAAATGTCAGATTCTCCATTGTCTTTCTCCTGAGGGAGAAACAGTGATGATGTATATCATCACTACATTAACCCTTATTTTTCTGTTACCAGTAGCTCCTACACATAACAGGTGACCTCTGCCTCCCAACGCTTCTGCCAAGTTGTGCTGGCACGAATTCTTGTAATTTCAAACTTGCTCTCAAGCATCAGACAGAAACTCTGTTCTACATGTTTATCTGGAACTTTCTGCAAGCATTTTTCCTGAACTGGTGTTCTCACGGCTTGTTTTGGGAAATTGAAAGCAGAATGGGGAAACTCCCTTCACTCGAACGAACCACTCATTGACAAACCTCATCGACACATACACACTGTGGTGTGAAGAGGGCGTGTAGGGGAGAGCACAGCATTTCTGACGGGTAATGTAGGAGGGAGTTCCCGGAAACCTTCTCGTGATGTGACGTCTGCAGCCTAAATTGACCAAACTTGGAGTCACGTATATACGTCAATAGGGAAACAGTCCTACGCTGGGACGTCTCCAACGTCAAGCTGCTGCTGCTGTAAACTCCACTGCTGATCGGAGAGATCACTGACAACAGTGTGGTTATGTTGACGAGAACTGAGGTACTCTAACCATTCCTAAGAAGCGCCAGCTTTAAAAGCACAACCTCAATAAGAAGCAACACCGGATATTTCTCATTTTCACAATTTAATTTACTTAAATATACTGTACAAATAAAAAAAAATTCATTTCAAACACAAATAACTTACATAAGCATCACAAATAGCATTTAAAAGAAAATGTAAACAGGCAAAGCCAAGATGACACTTTTAAAAAAAGACTTTTCAAAGTGTGTTCCAAGTGTTTTAGTCTTGTGTGATTTCTGTGTAGGATACTTCTGCTTCAGCCAAACCCACACAAACGGTCCAGTTCTTTCATGTAGCCTATAAAGATATTGTTCATTGTATTGTCAGTGCAGTTCTTCTCCAGTGTTTTAAAAGTGCATTACTTCTTTAATAAGACTTCACTTTGGGCGCTATCATGAGCTGGCAGCCACTGCTCACATGCGTCATGACTTTCTGTTTGAGCTGGGCCACCTGCTCCCGCAGCAGAGAAGCAGTGTTTGACAGTCCGGCGTTGTCTGTTTTCAACACTTTGACCTTGTCCTCCAGACGAGCGATGCGCTCCAGCTTGCGCCTCCGACACTTCGAGGCTGCGATCCGGTTCCTCTGCCGCTTGCGCTCAGCTTTGACCCGCTCCTGGTTCTCCAGGTCGATGGGGGACATCGGCGGAGAGCTGTTGTCGCTGCTGTGCATGTCCGGCACCGTCTGAGGTTCCTCTTTCAAGCCGCTGTAGCGCTGCGAGTGGATTCCCGCTCCGGCCAGGGAATGCTGGAAGTGGTGAGATCCGTGCCCAACGGACTGAGGATGCTGGTGGTACTGGTGATGAGGCAGGTAGCTGATGGTGGTGGAGGGGTAGCTGGCTGCAGAGGACAGGCTGGGGTTCGTGGTGCAGCTGCTCAGTGTGGTGTATTCGAGGGACTCCGGCTGCATGGAGGAGCCGAACACGGAGGCTGAAGCCGAGCAGGAAACGCCACCGGTGCCGATGGACACGTTTGGAGGAGCCATCTGGTTCATCTTGTGTAAGTCGTCTAACGCTTTAACAAAACCTTCAGCAAAGCCCTCCTGCTCCTCTGTGATCCCGCGGTTGTACAGGTACTGGGCAGGTGTCGGCGTTGTAGTGATGACCCCGTTGCTGTTCTGGATGATCAGTCGCTCCAGTTCAGGAGAGGCGAGCTTCAGGGAGCCCACGTCTGCCGTCACCCCTGAATAGAAATCGCTCTCGGCGCGCAGGTGCTGTGGCTTGAAGTTTGAGTTCCGATATGAATCGGAGAGGTTCAAGTTCATATTCTGCTTTAGCAGCTTGTAGTCTGGCAGCGCTGCGCCTGGATGGCCATAAGCAGAGAGAAACGAGTCGTCATAAAAAGGCTGTTCCATTATTGTGGACATATTGCAAATCAGACAGTCAAATACAAGAGTGCGCTGCAAAGGTGCTGCTTGGACACCGAGGCTTCAGTGTCCCAACTGATTCAATCTCCAGCACAAAGTCCCGCTGTATTATTATACTGAAGATCAAAACTATCAAAACAGAGCAAAACTTCCAAAATAGTGGAACTGTACTGTACCAAGTCGTCGATTTGTACCTTTAGTTGGATTCAAAGCGGAGTCCAGTGACTAAATCAGATGTTTTCAATCCACTCGTGCGTAGAAGAGGCTTTTTCTGCCCTGAATCAGCGACCCACTTCTGTTTCCTCTATAATGACTAGCGGCCGCCGCGCTCCGCTCTGTTTTATACCATCCGGTAGTCCGACCATCCGCTGATTGGCTGTTTCCTCTCCGCTCCCCTCTTCCGGGATTGATGACGTTGTTGCCAGTAACAAGGACTCTGAACAAGACGAAGCCTATTCGGTGTGAGGTAAACACAACCCAGGTAAACACACGCAGTGGCCTGCTTGAAGTGCGCGTCCACACTGTTTGTTATGTATTAACATGTCGGTTGAAGTGCTTCCCACAGCCTTCCCAACTCACAGCGAGCCCATTCCAGTCTTACTGGTACACCCACTGCTCTCCAACAGCCACTTAGCCTTTTACCCCCAACAACAATCCCATCGGTTAAGATATATACCGTGGCGCTGAGTCATGGGATCCAAACAGATATGGGTCAGTCCTTATTTGGGTATCCTGGCGTAGCAGTTCCTCCCTGACAGGAACGGGAAGCCGATCCCATCCTGGCGCGGCTCCAGTTCTCCGGGATGTGGGAGGTGGAGGAGGCGCAGCGCTGCCCTCCTTCACCCGGCAAGCAGGGAGAGGTGGCGTTAACTGTTGGGCGTGATGTTTTCAGAAATTCATAAAGCGTAATGTGTGTCTGGCAAAGGAAGGCATATTCTCAGGAATAATTATGTGATAACAAATATGAAGTCAGCCCCGATTCTGAATGATGTCGTTAGTTCACCTTACGGCAGACTACTGCTCAATAACACTGTAGTTATGCAATTAAAATTCAAGAAAACCGTAACAGCTCGTGTTTCCTTCTGTTTATCTTTGTTGATGTGTTTCTATAGGCTATAAGACAAGTGACTGAGCCTCTAAGGTATGCTCTGTGGAAGCAGACATTCCCTCTGAACTGAACATCTGTTTGATAGAAAGACGTAGTCGTCTTCTGTGTATGGTAATAACCTCTGAATCACTTCCCAGAGGGCCATGTGCCCACGCACGTTTCTAGTAACTCTCCATCCCTCTCCTCGAAGACTACCTATCCTAAGGTCATGCCTGTGTGCGCGTTTGTTTTTTCATTAAGGCCAGACATGATCATTTTTTATAAATATTGCCTGTTGAGGTGTATTAATGTGACCAGGTAATATTGTTAGTACATATGAAATTTTGAATTGATTAATGAAACGCCTTTATTATGTTTTTCAGTGACAGAGTCCTCTGCTAGACCTCAGCCAGCTGCATGTTCACCCAGATATAGCTCAGCAAGGAAACATCACAAGGTACGTGTTGTGGAACCATTTGACAGATATATGACACTAGACGTACTGGATCCTACATCCCACATAATTCACTTTAATAGCATCTTTCTGTGTCTACTGTCACACACTACCTCCAGTTTGAAACACAGGTTTCCTGATACGCCTCGAGCTTCAGGGTGAAACTTGCATGTTGCTTACATCACTATGACATCATGCAGGTTATTTTCTCGGGCCTGACAAATGTTACAGCTGTGGTAACAGGCTGAGTGAAGTGATGGGTAAACTGTGCCTAATGTGGAGTTTTAAAATGAACCTGATCAGTCAGGATTGTAGGACTTTCAGTTTATACTGACTTTGCATTAGAGGTTAAACTCTACACGGGGTTTTCCCTGATAAGGTTGACCTTTACACATTACCCTTCCACCAAAGACACACCTTAAATGAACTGATAAATGGTGTGTCCAAACAGACCAGCTGCATTTTCCTGTAAAATTCTACTCACTGAGTAAATTATTTTGGATATATGATGCAACAGTAGCCATATGCTTTGCACTTCCTCAGCTTGTAGGAGGCAAAGGTTGCAGAAGTTTGGACAGCTGTCACACACTGGTCAGTCCGGTCCTCCCACTGAAACAGTGGTCTGATCTGCTGGTCAGATCTCCTATCAGTGAGAAGAAACGTTGAAGGGAAACAGAGAAACAGAAGTAGTTTCAGGGAAACAGCATGAAGTATCACGCAGTGGTCACTTCCAGTTTCAGAGTGACCTCATTCACTCACCAAAGGTCACTATACTCGCTGCTTGACATTGCGACCTATTATTGCACCTGGTTTGAAACTGCTAAATACTCGAATGATGACACTTCTTAGGAATATCCATCTGCATATTGTTGGATTTTGTTACCTGAATACTAAATTTGCATGTGCTAGAAATTCTTCCAATGTCTACATGACTTTCCTACTTAGAGACCAGTAACTGTCTCTGAGGCTCTGAATTGTTTCTTGCTCACATGTACATGATCGCTATCTACGCGGCTATGCAGAGAAATTCACAGAAGTTCAAACACCACATACATGGAATTCTCTTTCTGTGTCTGTACACTGCTGTGATTCAGGCGGGTAGATAAGATGATGGGGAACAAGAGGAGCAGAAGTATGAAGAAATGAATTGAGGGTAACTGAAATTATTCAAATCCTTTCACTTTTCCCTCATTAATTTTTCTGTATAATTAATTCCAGGTTAATAAAAATGCCGATTTTGCCCATCAGTCGACACTCAATAGCAAATAATTAAAAAAATAAATAAATCAAGACATTTTTAGAATTTTTTGTGAAGATATTAAAAATCAAAACTGAGCTTAGCCTTGGCAATGAGAGATGCCTGAGACCAGAAGGCGCCCGCGGCTGAGCCATGGAAGATGCTTTTTTGGTCTTTCCTTGGCAATTAGCGCACCACTGGGCTAGATGATGACAGCTAGCTGTGCCTGTGAGGGAGACTGGAGGGCAGGTAAAATGAACTGTGGCACGTAGAAGCCTGCTATAGCACACGAGAGCAAATCACTGAATTTGAAACACTTTACTGTACCTATACGTGTGTCACTTATAGGAAAGTTTTTGATGTCAGCTACACAACTGTAATCAGTGAGTCATGTTCAAGTTTCCAAAATATATATATTTTTTACAGAGAATTTAACTACCAGAGAGCTGCCAGGGTGGCTGACAGAGCTGATTTAACCACAGTGTCTGGTGAATTGCAGAATCGTGACATTATCAAAGTTTTGTCGGAGAAGGACAAAACTGAAGAACGCCGCAAAGCTGCTGATGTTCATTTGGCCTTCATCACGACTTCGTATACTTTCCATCACAACTTCCACAGCTTATTCAGCTGCTAAAACTGGCCAGTTTTATTAAATGAACCAGAACTAACATCTCTCCTGAATCTTTGGCAAGGTCTTCCATGCTGGAAGCTCGATGACCTGGAAGTGGCCTGTAGGTGTGGTGAGTCAGGTATTGGTGTTTGTCAGGGCAAAAAAGCTGGCTGTCCCCGTGAGGAGAGGACAGCTCACTTCCTCACACAGTATATTAACTCACAAGACTGTTAGTCCCTAAAGAGTGTGCGGGTCACTTAAATAATGCTAACAAGCAGCCATTGTCGATTTCTGTTTCACCCCCTCCTCCTCCCTGCAACCAAAGCCTTTTTCTTTCTTCTTCTTCTTCCCCTACATCGTTATTTGGCTGCCCGTGGGAACTGAACCGCCTTGTGCATGTAATCGCTTTAATGAAGACATGTTTAATCAGCATATTCTTCGTCTGTAGCTTCTAGATAGTGCCAAGGAGCCTTGTAGCGACGGGAGACCTTTATCACAAGACAAGATGATTGCTGGGGCCAAATGAGTGTGGCAGAAAAAGACAGTCGGACCCAACTGTCCCCTGGGGCTGACATAACGCATATGGAGCTGTCCTTCCCACTTTCCCTCCATCTACACGGATGCTTAAACTCTCTGTCACTCTGCCCAGTCTGTAAAAAAGGCAAACAGCAGGAAGTGGGGGGTTTAATTTGGTCTAATCTCATTTTACATGCCCATTTGCTTTATTAATTGAATTGGCTTATTGTTGCCTTTTGTGTTGGAAAGAGGCGAAATTCTGAACTTAATTATGAGTGGGTGAAGACACTGTGAGCGCACTGTTGTTAACTGTGAGGAAAGGTATTGTGTTGATTGAATATAGTCGTTTCTGTCACAGACAGCAGGGTCTTGTTTCTTTTTCTGATCAAATACATGCAAAAAGACCTAAGGGCATGGACGCCAGTCTGCTGTTGGCCAGTGTCAGGATGTTGGTGAACTTCTGCAGGCCCAGATTTTGAGGGTGTGTGCCACACTGTTAGCAATCTGAGCCGTTGGTGGCATTTCAGGCAGTTCAGCAGGTTGAAACAGTGGCGGCCCATCAGTGAGCGGCACCGCTCTGATTGGCTCACACATATTGGCAAATCTGTGTGAGCAGAAAAATGGATCCCAATGCCATGCACAACTTCCTGTCAGACACATTCTCAATTAGAAGTAGCTATAAAACTTCTGTGGTATTGGAGTAATAAAAATCTGGCCTGATGAAGCTACTAGATGTAATATTACTATTATTAAAAAGGGTATTGCAGTTTATTGTAAATAAAGCAATATTCAATTTCAAAATATCAAATACAGTAGGTGATGTTGATACAATTCACTCAAAACCACAGAGGTTAACTTTATGGAGTGATTAGAAGGTGAGATAGGGGATTACCAGTGTAAGTATGATTCATTCTCTCTGTATAATTATGTGTACCAAATTCCCTGCCCATCCATACAATAGTTATTGTTGATATTGCAGTCTGAACCAAAGTGGTGGACTAGATCCACATAACTATCATGTTCTTTCACGATACTATGACTCCATCCGTCTTTCCATCCATCTATTAGCTACACTGCTTATTCTGTAGAGGTTGGACAAAAGGCAGGGTTCACCCCAGACAGGCTGCCAGTCTGTCTCAGAAAAATGTATACATTTTAGTGCATCTGTTAGTTATGCATATGAGATTAAGCAGTAATTAAAGGAACTCACTTTTTATGGCTGTTATGTGAGAAGTGCCTTATATGACCTACATCAAAAAACACCAAAGGTCCCACATAGGTCATAGACTAGTGTAAAATTAGCATAAGTGGGTGAGTAAGCAGCCAAACACTCAGTCTTCTACAGTCACACCCAAACAACAGACATCATCGTTTGCTGTGAATCTATGAGGGCTGATATACTGTAAATGACTTACAGGGTTGTTATGATATTGTCTAATTTGGTTTAACCCTATACTACCCATGTCATTATGAATTATATAAAATATGTTATTAGACAGCTGTATGTGACTTTATGTATTTACTTTAGTTCGTTTATTTCAACATGTTTGAAAACTGGTTTTAGGTTTATTTCAAATTAGTGGTTTAGAGAGAAAAGTTGGAATGTGTTGTGGATGTTTAATTCCTATCTGACAATGGCCAAGAAGTTCCTCATTGTGAAAATAGGAGAAGTGAATGTAAGGTGGCTGGAGGCCAGAGTGCAGAGGATTTGGGTGCACCACATTTTCATTTCCTCAATAAGTTGTGGTAACGGGCCAGCTGCGGTGCTGGTGTGGCAACAGCAGGCTTGAAAAGGCTCAGGTCAGGAATAATGCTAACGGACGCACCAGATCACCAGATGTGTATTTCAGCACAATTAGTACTGCAGTGTGTTGCTTATTTGTGAAATCTGTACAAAAACTAAAGTGTAAAAAGAAAGAGGTTTTTAATGCCACTGTTTTCTGGTTGGGAGTAGTCTCGGTCAAGTGCTAAGCTAGTAATGTTCTGGCCCCAGTTTCACATTTACAGCAGAGACACAAGTTGTATCCATGTGACAAGGTTTGTTATTGCATGTCACGCATTTTAATGTTTTCGTTTCATTTTTGGATTCAGCATTCTTGTTCTGAGGCTGCGTTAAGTTTTATGTCGTTTTTCATGGTCACTCAGCTGAGAGCTAGTGGATGTCCATGAAACAATCCCTCTATGATCTGGCCTTGTGTAAAAATCTCCCCCAGCAGCATTCCTCCACTGCATTCATTGCCCCTGTGAAAATAAATATGGAGCAAAAATATGTATTGACCTGTGAGAAAGGGAGCTCATTCACATGAGGCTCGATTGTAATATTAATCACAGTAGCTGGTAAATGACTTGACTTATTTACTCTCAACGTGTAGAATGAGAAGCTGTGGTATTGGTTTGAGGTTAAGAGCCTCACTGCAACCTACACAATTTCCCAGCAGGTAATTTAAATGATAGATGGTAGCTATGTTTATCTTGTAGTGAAAAGACACTCCAGTAATCGTAGATTATGTTACTAATTAAGGTTACATCAGAATACCGTTGGAGGAGTTTGAACCACAAACAAAGCAGCCAGGAGAACTGATTTCCAAGAAA
>OMLM01000191.1:50417-94677 GCA_900302695.1 Helostoma temminkii | reverse complement strand
CCACTATTCTGTATAATATATATATATATATATATACTCACTTTGAAACTCACTCATGCTATAGCTGTTTATTTTGAAAGCTGAAGATTGACACATCTACCTGCTACCACCAGCTGTATATTCAGCATCATAAAAGACAATCTATAACTAAAACATTATGAACTCAGTTTTACTACATAAGTATTAATTAACATTAAGTGACTAAATTGCCGCTAAAATCAACTATAATTTTTAGGAAATGACTATGGCTAAAACTATAATGAATATTATTCTCAAATGTATCACTGATCCAAATTTAGATATGTGCTTGATACTACAGTAGTTATTCGTCAAGGTTCTGTGTGCATATGTAGGGTTGGAAACAGTTGTGCAGTAGTTATGTGCACCACTTTGACAATACCCTTGTGTGTGCAGAGGATACTGGGGAACTTTAAACTCTTGTTTTTAGAGCCACTACAGTTATATTTGTTTTATCAAAAAAAAAAAACAGGAAAGTTTTTTAAGTCTAGTCTTTAAAGTAGAGACAGTGTCTGCCTCCCATTCTACATTTGGAAGCTCTGGGAACCACAAGTAGACCTGAACTCTGTATTTGTACTCAGTTGTTGTTGAATACCAGTTATTTTTGTATTCAGTTACGTTACTGTTACTGTATTCCTGTTTTTGTTGTTGTTGAACCCCAATTTTTAAAGTTTTTAAAGTAAAGACATTGCCATGTCCTGGCTGGTTCATTCCACCACGTTACATGTACTGTACTTAAACAACTGTATGAGCTTTTACTCTGACCCAACTCCTTCTCTTTACTTGAGAAGACAAATCAGTACTAAACTTCTCATCTGTGATGAGAACTGAAGGTTTCCACCTAGAAAAACTGTGCTGCTCTTCCTGTACAGTAACAAGAGAGTGAAATAACATTTAATGCGTGTTACTCCATTATATGTGCACCCATCATCGCTGTGTACTACAAAGTAATTTAAGGTATGGCATGTCATCCCCTTATATAAATTTAGCTTAATATTTGTGCATAAAGTACAGCTGAAGTATTTTGGCATTCAATAATCTTTTTATTGTCTTTTTAATGTTAAATTAACTTTTCCATTAACAGATTTTCTGCTTTTTAAGTTCTACTTTTTGTCTGACTGTTGGAGAAAGCAAAGGGTTTGAATTCTTCATGATGGTCAGTGGGAAATTATAAGATATTTTTGGCAGTTGGCAGACCAAATAACCACCTAATCAACAGATGTACTGATAATTAATTGCAGCCATGTACAGGTGCTGATGAAACAGTTCTTGATTTTTCAAGCTGGTCTTAATACAATATTAAGGTGCCTACATCACAGTAGGTGTTGGTGGTTTACATTTTTTGCTCTGCATTGTAGCTGTGTGGCGTTTCAACTGGAACACATCATGACTATGCTGTTAGAGATGAGGAAGAATGAATGAGGATGTTCACGTCTTCTGTTCATTCTGTTTAGAGAGATAAGTTTATTAAATTGTGCTTATAGTGTTTTGTTGTTTTTTTTACTTTGTGCCATGTTGCCCAGTGTTTGAGGAAAGACATTTACACACTGACTAATTTCTAGGCCACTGTCCAACAAGCTACTCACTTCAGGGATTAGACATTTTTCTATCAATGTCATGATGTCTGTTGATTTGCCAGGTACCTAATTAGCTCCTCAAAACACACTTGTAGCTGATGTGCGTTAAACTACGTAATTTTTATTAGACTATGAAATATCATTTCTAATCAATATTTTTCCAATATAATATTGCATATCTAGAAACTGTAAGAGAGTAGAGCTTGATAGAAAAAGACCCTAATTTAGTCTCATGAGACCAGAAAAACACCTTCCTGAAAAAACTAAAAGTTTTCTAAGGGCTTGCCATGCTTGCCCTTCACACAACAGGACACCGGCACTGCAAAAAAACTTTTTCATTTAATTGTTTCACATTAAAAACACACATTTTATGCTGCATCACAAAATGAGAAAACACTGTCCCGTGTTAACAATTGAAGCCAAAGTAGAGAGAAGAAACAGCCAATGTTGCTACCACCAAGAGAAGCAAGACGTTTGTCTCACGGCGACTGAGGATTGTGTTTGTCAGAAGCCACGACATGAGATCGTACACAGAGACAGCAGGTTAAACCACAGATGGGAAATCATAATTCAAACAGTCTGACAAAGCACTTGAATTCATTCCTACCTGTAATGTACATTACTGTGATGACAGAGACCATGCTAGGATGTCCATGGACTAGTAAAAGAAAAATTCAAGGAACACTGAATTATCCAAATGGTCTCACACAAGCTTTTGGTGTAAAGCCATATATACTGTATGTAACTGTTGTTTCTGAGGACACTGACGTTTCAGCTAAACCTGTATTGAGAAGGATTCCTGGTGCTCATAGCAAATTGTGTTTTATATTTTTAGTATGACATTCAACTACCCCAAATGCTACTGTCTGTTATATCACTTTCTCACCTCCTGGGAGATGCAGACTGAGGAACATTATAAAGAAAATGTGACAGATACAGTATTTGTGGACCAGGAGTCCAGATTTGTTTTAAATTAGATCTGCTTCAGGCCCGTCTGCATTGTACCCGCTTTTAGAAAAACACAGATATTTACAACATAACGCAGCAGACCCTGCATCCTAATAATGCTTCCTGATGAGGAAGCCTCATTCTCATAATTAAATGATGTTTAGACAACACCTTGGGCATATTCATTTACTGCCAAGTTTTGTACTGCGTAATGTCTGGCAGGCAAACAAATTCAGATTCTGCCTTACTTACTGTAGCTAGGTGCTGTGGTGAGGTGCAGCAGCCAGAAGCCAGTCATTTATTCACATAAATTTAAAGAGTATGACATCCCTTTAAAGATGTCTATAGAGAACAGCGTAGCACCCTGGGACTCAGCAGCGAACATGCCTTCCAGTACACTGATGAAACTGTAACTGACAGGTGAAAAAATCTGCAAAATATGGGCTGTAAAATGTTCAGATTTCACTCTGTTTTCATTAAACAAAGCAAAACGTTCAGGGTTTTTTCTAAGTAACGGTTATACATCATCAACGTCTTTTACCTCAGCATAATTAACTTGGAAGCGATGAATCACTCATTAGAATAGATTTTCATAGATTAATTTGACACATCTGAACTATGATTTTAAACAACCATATGTTCAGTCTGTACATTCGAAGTTCGATATGTCACCAGGGCCCTTATCACAGGCTTGTCCTGCAGATAGAGAGACAAATGGCACACATGTACGGTAAAGCTACACTGCAGTCCAGCGTATGCATCAGCAAAGAGAGCAAGATAGATCGACACATGCAGTTTGGACAGTTCAAAACCAATTTTGTAGAGTCCATTTGGCAGTGAGCGACATATGAATGTGTTTGTTACATAGATATGCTGCACAGGGATAAATCCCTTTATTGGTAATCGGTCTCTGAAATTCTGTGTGCAAGTATGTGGAGACTCTGGGTCTGCCACACTGGAGGGCACCCTCAGTGCAGGGTGACAGAGAGAGCCAATAAGTCCAGCCGACAGCTCCTTTATCCCCATTAGTGCTTCAGGCAGGGCATTGTGACAGAACGCAGTGCTGTCCTCAGACCCTGTCCTTGTCTCCTCTCCTTATCTCCTCCCCTCCCCTGTTGAGGTCCGTCAGGGTTCTCTAACAGGGGATGTCGCGCCACCTCGTGGAGGTAGTTGCTAAATGTGTGTGTTTTTGAGGGGAACAGGGTTGGGTCTCAGCAGGCAATCTCCTCCAGAGTGCCCAACGTTGTTTGCAAGGGAACTGTCACAGTGTGGCTGATGGACTCTGAGTGGTTTGCCACTGGGTCACAGGAACTCTGGGAAAAAAAGAGCCTTGGTATTAGGTGAAGGCAAAATTCATGTGGACCAGAAATATGTGGGTAATCATAACAAAACTGATGTAAAAATGGTAATGAAGGAAAAACATTTAGGAACTAAAAAGACACTTGTTACATTATGAAATGATTAATGATCTGAACTTACTGTATATAACACTTTCTCCCCTAATGGTTCTCAAAGTGCTTGAACCGTTTCCCATTCACACACACACTCACACAACGATGGCAGAGTTGCCATGCAGCTGGCTCGAACCACTAGGGGCAACTTAGGGTTCAGTGTCTTGCCCAAGAAACGTTCAACATACAGTACGATTAAAGAAAGAAGAAATGAGCCATTGACAATCCACAGTGTGAGCTGAAATGGAAACTCCTACCTAAAATGTATTTATCTTTTCACATAGGTATTTCTGGTGACTACCTGTGGGGCTGATCGCCCAGCTACAGAGGCTGGCAACACATGTACAACTTAACAGGACAGTAATGGGAAGTTCACACTACCAGGGTAAAATTGCCTTGTGTCAATAGAAACATGGCACAATTCCTCACACAGTTAATTTTAAAGTGTGTTTTTAACATAACACAAAGCACAAGTAAAGCAAGTGCTGAGCAGATCATACACAAGCAGGGCATCGTGTTTACAGCTGGATGATGTGACATAAATAAAAAAATAATAAAACTGGTCAAGAATATACATTTCTATGCACAAATGCAAATTAGATTTCGATGGTATCCCTCTGTGCAAGTGAATACACAAATCACATTTAGTCAGTTTAGGTGAGTTAATTGTAATGCTGGTGTGACTGGACGCTGAGGGAAGAGTTCGTTTGTATTCAAACTGACAAATGTCTGAGAATACATAAGAAAATGCAGGATGGTCATTCAGCAGAGGGGAACAGTAAATATATACCCCTCAACTTCTTCCAAACCTCTCCTTTATACTGTAGCATTTGTTGATTTAACTGAGATTTGATGTTTGTGTAGGTGTTTGTTAAAGGAGGATTAGTTCTTCCAGCAGAATCCCCGTTGTTGCTCTGATTTTCTGAGAGCGCCCATAAAAAGCAGAGCTTTTCCTGCCAAATTGGCATGCTGCTGTCAGTCTGAACACCGGCTCAGATCTGCTAGACTTCTCTTTCCAGATGCTTGGGTTAGGGATAGGGCAAGGTTTGATATGCATGATCAGAGTGAGTGAAATGACACTGAATCAACATGCTCCACTTACACAGAGCTCTCTCTGAAGAAGACTGACAAAGAAAGGGTTAAACATTGCTCTTACCACATCCTCTCCATGACTCTCTTCCTCCTCCTCTCTGCTTAATAAATCCAGCACTTTCTCTTTCACCACCTGCAGATTATGGATATATGCGAGAGAGTCATCACTCAGTTTGTTATAGAAGAGTTATTCCTGTGCAGGAACATTTGACGTCAAAGTAAAAAGTAACTGGTGGCAAACATGGCAACAAACTGCTCCATCACAATCATTTCAGTATGTGAGTTGCTCTACATCTGTTTTTGTCAGTGATATGAGAGCTTCATTACTCAAGACTATGAAGACTACACTGTGTATTAGTCAGGACACTGTGCACCTGAAAGCAACATGAGAAGCTTTTAAGACGGGCACACAGTGTACAATGACGCTGTCCTTCATCTCAGTGTGATTATCTGTTTTGTCAGGTGGCAGGTGTTCATGGTCAACGCTCTACCTCTACGCTGAACAAACAAAAACAAGCGCTGTTAAAGTTACACTAGCAAAAACCACGAGAGGCTCTGGAGAAGTGATGTGTGGGAGTAATTAGCTGTTTTGACAAGTACATAAGAGCAAAAGTGTGAAAACTGCAACTTGAGACTGACCTCATAAGCGTAGTCAAACAACTCCAGGATGGTGAGGATGCTCGCTCCGATAAATAAACCCATCTGACCTCCAATGTCACCTGCAGGGGACCATGTGCACAGTCACACAAAAAGAAGCAGAAAAAGTATTACCTTCCCCTGACAATGGAATTAATCACTTCCACTCTCCGTTAATCCAACATGGTGTCAAGTATAAATGAATGAACCCAAATGTGTGACCTCAGCTCATTACATGGCTACATTACCTTATTCAATCATTAACCGACCATTAACTCACAAAGCTAAGGCAATTCATTGCCTGTTTTCCCTTCCTGCTGAGCATTGCATCACTACTTGTAACATGTGACAGGCATGGACACAGACTATTACTCACTCAGAGAGGCAACTGTGTTAATAAGATGCATTTGAAAATAATAAATAATAAATAAATAAAATTAAATTTGGCTGTAACTTTACACAATAAAATGGTGCACAAACGATCTGAAACCTGACAGTTATGTTGTTATAACACATCTGATTTTGTTATTATTGTTTACAATAATAGCAGGAGATTTTTGCTTCCCTTTCATCATTATAAACATTTTGTTCAAGGCTTATTACACAGCACAGCATCGTCGGTAGGTTTGTTGACCGTCCAATCAGCCATCTTTAAATTATTATCTAAGTCAGGGTCAGCCATTTTCTGAGAATACAAAATTACAAAACAAGCATGACTGTGACTAACACAGACCGGATTTAGTTTGGGAAAATTAAAAATAACACTGAGTAAAACCTACCTAGCAAGCCCGCCACCTCATAGGCCTTCTTCTGCTCGATGGTCTCATAGTTTAAAGCTTCAAAAAACACATCCAACACCAAAATGTTGTCTCTGCAAAAGGGAAAATAGGGCATTTGTTCCCATAAATTCCACATCAGGCAATCGCTTGGCATACAGCTCAATCATCAATGGTGCATCCATTTGCTACGGAGCTGAGCAACCAGGGAAACATGACCACTGTGTGGGAGGAGAACATGCTTTTTGCAGGGGCTGGCTCAGCTTCCCATGGCCCGTCTTTGCTACTGGATTCTTTCAAACCTTCATTTGAAGGGCTACATGAAACGATGTGGGCAGTACAGAGGCTCATTGGCTCTGTTCTCTGGCAGGGAGACTGCTCTGAACCTGAGTCTGCACCAGTCCCCGCTGTGTTGAGTCGGCATAGTTTTTTTCTTTTAATGTGTGTTTTCTCGGGATGTTCAGCTCATCGGGTAAATTGGAAACAAATGTTCGCCTGCATTGGTGTATTGAGAATGAATTAATCATTATAAAATGTCTCAACAAATAGTTAGTTGCACTCACTGGTGGTTTTCACATCTGCTTTCTTACATTTCTTTGTAAAAATACAACAGGAAAGAAAAGGAAATACACATCTGAGTCATGAAATGTGCATAGACAGCCACTACTCACGTGATGTACTTCTCCGTCTTGTTGAACTTTTTCTGCAGGTAACGGGCTGAGGTCTTGCTGGGGATTTTGACCATGGACAGTTCTTTGTTATAGCGAGTCATGTTGCACGGTGTCCTGCACATGCAGTTGCTGCTCTCCACAGCTGAGAGTTTAGCTTCACAAAAGCATGGTGATGGAGAGGGGAGGAGGGCATGATTGGGAAAAGATGTATCGAGGATGGGTTAAGGAAGACGAACAGAAAAGAATGTTCTTTTAAATGCAAGTGGAACATTTCCTTACACGGTCTCAAACATAATGAGACATGTGAGCTGTGAGCTACCTCTACAGGGTTTTTCTTACTTTCATAAAGGTGCTAAAAAATATTCAGTCAGCAGCGTCAATCCCAAGTATTTTGCCGTTCAGTTAGTGTGAAGCTCCTGATGTGGTTATAAATTGTCTGCTGACAAGTGTGACTCAGACCTTCGCTTATGGAACAAGTCATATCTAAAAACATCATCCCTTTTATTTGGAAAACCTCTGCACAGACTCATCTGGTGTAATAATAAAGGTTCACGAGGAGAGTTATCTGCAAATGGAACCACCCATGTGTTAATCTAACACCTTATGAGAAATTAATCTGAGATTACACAGATTGATGCCGTAGATGTGCTGCTGCAGGATATGAGACAGAATTTGATAAAGTCTTCAGTTATAACTTTAACCATCGTAAGAAATATGAGAAATATTTTAAAGTAGTATGGTGCTGTCACGAATCAGACAATATGTAATATTGTTAAGGTTACTGTAAAGACATTATAATCAGCACTTTTTACAATTGTATCTACTGACAGAAAATTATGTAACAACCCTGTTGATATGTTTTTGTTTCTCAAGCAAAAATGTCAAATATTTACTGGTTCAATACTTTTTAACCCTTCTGATTTTCCCGAAGGGCAAATTTTAAATTTCATTTCAATGTTATTGTGCTACTTGACCACTGCACTCTCTTACTTACAGCAATGGACAAATATTTGTCAGAGAGGTATAAATATAATTATACTGTGTCATCTAGGTGCATTATACCCTATATGGACGTAATTTATATATTTCAAGGTTTTAATCAGAGTTGTTACCTTACTAAACAAACTACAACATTATGTTAAGTTTTGATAATGATTCAAGATATCACCACAGCCACAGTAATTACTTTAATTAGCTAGATTCTTGTGCCAGCTCACCATCAGTGCTTTTTCACTGCTGATAACATATCGATTGCTTTCTAAATGAAGTACAGTCCTGAAGCTTGTGCAGGTTTGTGCCAACAAATACTTGCATACAAACAACACATACGGCCTCATTCCTATTGCGTCTGGAGTTTTGCAGATGTTTAGTCTATAAAAGCCCAGAACAACTGGATAAGTGATGAAAATGTAAAGCACCAAACAAACATGCCCTGAAGCAACATCTGCAAAACAGCTTTAACCCTGACAGAGACAAAGCCCTGATGTGAAAAAGCCAAGCTCACGTCACAGAACAGCTTTGGCAGTTTGACTCTGAGAAAAAATAAATTAATTAACTGAATGCGGTGGATGATTTCATTCTAAGCCCACGGCCTCCTACATAGCACCAACTCGCTCGCTTGCAGTGATGGTAATGATGAGTGACACAAGCTTATTAAATATAGCTCCATCAAATGCTTCTCTGGCATTGAGGCTGCTCACTCGCCTCTTCCTTGTGTTGGATTTTTAAGTTCCAAAGTTTAGATAGATCGCAATTCACCAGAGATTATACCAAGTCCTTTCTCAATACCAAAAACTTCTCTTGCTGGGTCTTCTTCGAACTTAAAATCTCCCTGTACACCCACCACTTATTCAACGAAAAGCAAAGGAGAACTTAATGTTATCAGCCTTATTCCTCAGCGAGGCAGCTCTGTGGCAGGCCTGCAGATCACAGAGCACGAAGCACCAATCCCCTATGGTGCACTAATAGCCGGCGGGGACACACAGACACGTAATTGCATGAGGAAATTCAATATGGCTTCTCAGTGGTCTCTTATATTTATTCAAATGAGACATTATTGGATACATTGTAGAAGGGCTTTGTGCATTCACATGATTGATCACTTTCTATAAGCCTTTCACCTTTGTCCATCTCCCTCACTCTTTTTCTCTCGTATAATTACCATAATACATTTAGTTATAATAAGATTAATACTTTTCTAATTGTTGATGTGTAACTACCTGGTAGTACACGGTGATAAAGCATAAATAAATATATTTATGACAAAAAGACATCTGATACAACTATGTTTTTAAAGGTTGGGCAGGTTATTGGATCTATTTGTATAATTATAAGTCATCTCTGCTACTTCATAAGCAAATAACTAGATAAGCTAGTTATTCGGGAACAACAGATGCAGATGCCTAATATTAAAATATTTTCACTGCTGTTTCTAGAAAACAAGTGACACTGTTACAGAAAGCAAAAAACCCAATCAAAGTTTGGAGCGTAAACTTTTCTCTGATTGGTATAGCAAATTGGCAATGAGTTTGAAACTAGAATTTGCATTCAGCAATCCAAGCGTGTGTGTGTGTGTGTGTTGTGATTGTGAAACCCTTACTGTTCTAAAAATAAAGCAAATTACAGTAAAGAGAAAGGAAAGAAGCTTTTTGGAATAAGTCCTGGACCCTCCCCCTGCACCATACAGTGTAACAGTTGTTATTTGACTGCATGTTAATGACACATTGGTGAGTTGAACCATAAGCTCTTATGGAGTGGGAGTCTGCATGCTCGATGCTGATTGCCTGAAAGTTTTGTTGCCTTTGGCTACATTTAAAAAAAAGCCTTTCTAGCTTTCCAGAAATATTGTTTCTCGGAGTGGGGGCTGAGCAGAGAGACTAGTGTGGGAGGACGGAAACTTTCACTGATGTTGCTGTAAGTCCTACTGGCCAGCAGCTGAGGCTCATGAAGCTTATACAGTTAGGTCCAGAAGAATCTGGGCAGTGTGCAGTTTTTAAGATTTTGCATTCATACACCTCCACACTGGATCTGAAATAAAACAATCGAGATGTGATTGAAGTTTAGGCTTTCAGCTTTATTTAAAGGGGTTTCACAAAATATTGCATTTACTATTTAGAAATTATAGCCATTTTAAGCAGATAACCTCCATTTTCAGGAGCTCCACTGTATTTGGGCAAAGTGACATAATTTTAAATATTTGAATAAAAATCCTTTGCAGCCAATGACTGCCTGAAGTCTGGACATTGAGCTAACTTACCAGTTTGCACATGTATACTGCTACTACAGCAGGCTGGAGACTGTAGTGAGAGGTCAGAAGTTTGGAGACACAAATGGCTCTGATCAGCTCAGTAGCATCATGTCTCTTTGAGTTCTCATTTGGTCACAGCATGACAACTGAGGTTAAATGGAATAAAACTAAAAGGGAGGCTTGTATTAGTGCACACTTCACATCAGGTAAGGCTGAATATTGCTTGTTGTAGTTTATAATCAGAAACTGGAAAAATAGGTATAATGTTTGGGGATTTCTCTCAGAATTTTAAGCACATTATTTATGTCCTGAATGGTTGGCTAAGCCACAGCTAGTTAGCTAACAAATGTTATATACATATATTTTACATACGTAGTCATACAACAGACAATAATTACCTGATGTGAATTGTGCACTACTATGCAGCCTGTTTGTCACTTGTGGCAAACTTGAGTAGCAACTATGCTTTATGTGCATCAACCTAATAAATCCCAAAGTGTATTTTTAGGCTTTAAGCCTATTTTCCTGCATTTATGCAGGACCAAAGCTGCTGCTGATGCTCTGCTTACATGCTGCTTTCTGTGCAGACACAGCTTCAGTCATTCACACAGAGAGATCAGGATCCTGGGGAAGACTTAAACCCTGACTTTTAAACATTTTGATAGAATTGTAATTTAATTCACAAAGAGTCCATCCCATCTGACTTTCATGAGTGTTATCTACAGCAAACGATAAAATATTACCCTGTGATGTTAGTGCAGTTTCATAACATATCAAAAGATATGAAATCTGATCAATATGCTAAAACACTTGGAGAAGCCAATATTTAATATAATTGACCATGCCAATACAAACTCTTGAACTTGAAGAATGAGTCAAGCCTGCCTAAAACGTATTACATGGCTGTGTAATTTACCCCAGCGCAGGAAATACGACCCATTATCTATCTGACCGTCCATCCATTAAATTGAACTCAAAAACTGCAGACGCTGTCTGCACTGATGTTGGTTACAGACTTGATGAGCCCTTCACACACAAGGGGAAATACTGAGATGCAACGTGTTCTCCTGATAAATCAAAAAGTTAACTAGTGACACATGCACTTTTCAGCAAATCTATGGCTTTTTAGTTCCTGCAGAGACTAAGGGCTGCATTTTAAAATAAGACCAATAACGCAGAGACGTACAGTACAAAACGAGAGGGCATATCAGCCAAACGTTTTTTTCCTATGAGAGGGGTTTGGAATTCATAATAATATACTGCAGCTGCCACCGCAAGCTTAAGCTTTGGTGCTGCTCATCTTTAAAATATGTTTAGCACTAAAGCTCTGAATCAACAATAAAAAAAAAATTTAAAAAAATTGTAATCCTCTACCGAGGCAAATAATAATAACCATGTTTATCTGCACACTTACCGAGGGCAGGCTCAGCGCAGTCTTTGTACTGCTCAGGCGTGCAGTACGGAGCATCACCTAGGAATGGTTTAAATGAAACACATCAGAGGAAGAATTCAGTCAGTGTACTGTTTAAACATTAAGTTCTTGGAAGACTCTACAAAGATTAAGCTTTTAGATGAGTCTAGAACTCATGATCAGCAAGTTTTTCCTGCCACATACTTCACATATTCTTAGGTTTTTTTTTAAATACAACCATTTAATCCAGTATTGACTTGTCATGGCAAAGAAACCTCTTTAAATGATGGTTAATCTCACATAAAGTACTGTAAGCTTGCTGGAAAGTCCCTCCGGTGAACGCACACTCAATACACTGTCAAAAGTGTCTCTTTTTTGCCTAAGTAAAAAAAGCAGTATTGCTTACCAGGCATGTGCACCATCCTACAGTTGCAGTTCTCCACAATGTAACGTGTTTCACAGTCAATCCTGCAGGCAGTTACACTGTAGACCTGGAAGAAGCCTGACTCCAGACCCTTTGACTCACACTCTCCCCATGGAGGAGGCAGGTAGGTTAGCTACAGGTGAGAAAAGAAGTGTGGGGTTAGTGTGACCTGAAAGAAGAACAAATTTGGCTCCCTATTATGAGTTTTTCAAGGGAGGGATGACTGTTAATACTAAAAAGAGTATTCTTCAATATCCTTTTTCAGTGTTACATCAGCCGAGGTATGATGGAAAACCAGTATAAATAAAAGGCCTTACATTTATTCATTAGTTATGACATCTTTGTCAGTACTTCCTAGTAAACACAATTAGTTAATTCACAGGACCTGGAAAGAGACTGAATAAATTAGCAGGTGTCCATTTTGTATCTTCAAAATTAAATTAATAAATAGGACATTATGAAATAAATAACTGTGAATAAAAAGGGGAAAATATATGACAATGAAATTATGAACACATTTTTAAAATCATTCATTATTGTGAAACAGTTTGCATTCTGCTTTAACAGAAATTATTGCAGGGACCATTTTATTTAATTCCATTAGTTTTTATTTCAAAACGTTATTTTTCCAAAGTCAGCTTTTATTTCATAATGGCGTTTTTCACGATTATTTAATAATGCAACTTTTCAGTAGAACAACTTTGTCTGTCATTCAAAGCAGCGAGGCAGGTAATTCTGGTTGTGTTCTCTGGGTATTCACAGTAAGAGAGTGAACGTTCACTCAGTCAGTAGATCTGTTTACCACAACAATATAAGAAATATTTTTAATGCATTCTGCTGTTGCATCACTCTTCTCTCCTTTATGAAATGGAGGTTATAAACAAATTACCTCGTTGCTAATCATGTGCTTGGCTATACTTCGATGCGTTGAAAACAAAAAACTGCTGATTTCCACAGTGAACTTTTACATTGTTCTTCCTGCACTCTCTACACAGAGACCCTCCCTCATTAAAATCAAATGGTTATTTCCCCTGATGTGAGAACGCATTTCAAACTAAGTATGTCCATGTGGGTGATGCATGTATGAAAGTGCAACTCAGAGTAAAGTCTGGACCTTCAGAGACGTTGCTGACCAGTGAGATAGTTCCCACTGCCTCAGTCTGAAAGAGTAATGTTATTGCAGCAGCAACGTATTTATGATGAAGCTGTCCCTGGTCCAAGTTCACATCGCAACAGTTCAGCAACAACATTACCAAATGCTAACGCTAACACTGCTAGCCCCATGTCCATGAAACACTGTTCAGTGCGAGTATAAAATGACTGCTTGGTTAGTGTCATCAGAGCTAAAAACTCCCACCAATTTGTTCGGAGAGAAAACATCACTGTCTTCTGAATAAATGTTAGTGATTAGCAGGGGAAATGTGTACCTGCATTAGAAAGCTTATTTTCTATCTTTAAAAGACACTGATTCTGAGAGCATAAATACACTTTAAAGCAGGAGCAGAGCAAATCTGAGTGCGAGCAGGGACATTTTGGTGTGAGCGAAGGGTTTTGGGAGATAGCATCAAAACGTGAACATAAAAACGTTAAAGTGTGCTTTCAAATTAAGGAACTATGCTCTCCATTAAAGATAGATAATAAAGTTTATACTGTATTACTATTTACAGTTTTGTTGGGAGAGGTTAAATGTTTTAACTAGACTATCTTCTCGGCTAAAATAATCAGAACTGAAGGAAGCTAACACCAGATCTCCATCCCCGATGACTTCTGACCCAGCATGTTCTAGCTGTACCAGTCCAGGGAGCAGGTATCCAGGAAAACTAATCAACGTTTTAAGATCAGCCAATAGGCACGCAGGTTCAACCCACAGACATTGATTGACAGATAAAGTCATTCTTCTGAAAAGTGGCATTATGACATAAATGACACGCATGCAGAGAAAACCTATGTCCAAAATGTGTCCAGATCTTGACAGCAGCTCTCTAAAATGCTTTCTTTAGTCCTGGAAACTTGGCCAACGCAGAGAAGCACAAGATCTTCACAACAAACCAGGCGGTGAGGAAAACAATGCAACAGATAACTCCAAAAAAACTCCCAAATGTTCTCCTCCTGCTCCTGCAGCTCTGAAGACAGGCACAGCAGATGAGGAACAGGAGAAACCAGGGCGAGCTGTGTGGAGGCCCATCTGCTCCACAACGCAAGCAGTCCGCTCTAGCTGTGCTCTCAGAATCTGTCATCCACCACCCTCTGTTCCCCAGTTCCCTTCATTGTCATCTCAATGCATCCCAAGTGAGACTGCTTCCTCTGCCAAAAGAGCAATTTTTTGGATGAGACAGAACACAGCATCCTGCCAGGTGAAATTTGGCCACAGTTTGCTTGTTAGCACTGACAAAATTTGAAACCCTGTCCTTCCTATCAGGCAGTGCTGTGTCTGTGCTTTGAGGGGTCTGCCGTCTGCAGATACAATCACTTCACCAACACGGAGAACAATAAATTTAAATGCAATCCAAACAGCAATCTAGAGTGCTGAATATTTCAGTATACAGAAGCCTCTGGCCATTTCTGGGAACAGCTATAATGTTTCCTGTGATAATTAAATATTATCACTTGATGCCAGCAGCAAACGTGAGCAAGGAAAACTGTCATCCAGAGGTTATTGATTATATTAGAAACTTTAGAAATGTTTCTCTCAGCAATCCTTAACCTTTAAAATCACCTTCACACCTCAGCTAATCTTCATTCTGTCCTAATTAGAGTCAACTGAAGCTGATTCAAGATCTAATTATTTCCTTGTAATCTGATAATCCAAGGTGCTCAATATCACTTTCCACTGCACTAAGACCTGCTGACCTGATTATGCTGTGTCTAATAAGAGTCATGGCCTGTGCACCACATGGTGTGTTATTAATCAATGTTCTTTTCCCCTGTAATACTGAAGCAATGCTTTAATTGGGATTTAAAATTTGGCAGCAAGGGACGGTTGAATTCGAATTCGAAGGTTTTCATAAGGTCATTGTAACAGCATTGATTTGGTGAGCTGAAATGGAAATGTTAGAGTCAGGACCGGTGCTGAACCTCAATATCAAATTAATGTTCAGAAGCAAGTCACACATTTCCAAAACAAATGCCCTTACATGTTTTTATTTTTCTCTTTGCTGACATTACAAAGCTAAACTAAAACACAAACAGCCAGAGCTTGAATCAAGAGACAGCAAAGGAGTAATGGTAAAGATATATTTCTTAACAGAGGAAACATCATGACCTTTAAGTTTCAGTGAAAAACCAGCACAAAGGCAATTTCTTATGTCTACAGAATTAAAACGTAGAATTTTCTGGTCTGTGTGTGAGGACTGATTCAGCCAGTGCCATAAGGTGTGCACTTTTAATCTTTAGCTTACTTGATTAAGTGGCTTTAATCTACATTGATTTATTGTTAGCAAAGTAATTATTATTAAAGTCATTTTCACAGGCTGACTGATTGGTATAGATGTGGAAGATCCACTAATCAACATTTTTTACAGGTCCAATCTCAAATCTATACCCAAGATACTTTATATAATCATCATTACCATAATTATTTAATTATTTAAAAGTGCCTTTCTAGAGAGAAAGGAGCTTGAAGAAACAGGTGGGAACTGCTAACTGTAAAAACAGTAGTTTTTCACAAGCTACTCACACAAAGTCCAGGTGTGTGTTGCTTAGCGGGAGCTAAATTTGTTGTGTTTCCCACTGTGCATGCTTGTGAAGAAGGGCAGTGTTTTCGCAGCAGGCAGGGCAGAGGAGGCCCTGTCTTTATCTGACCAGCCTTAGAACTGAGCTTACAGATGAGCAGAGACAGAAGCCCTGGAGGTTCATTACCCAGTAGGTCTAATCATCTGTGGATAAATCTACTCGTCTCCTTCCTACCCACTGCTGAGGTGACTCTTTGAATTTCAGCACCACACTGAGTTGCAATGTAGTGAGGTGAAATTTCAACAGAATTTTATTGCAGAAAAGTTCTTAAAATACAAATTGGACTCTCATTTTATTATCAACTAGTTTATCTACTCTCATTCACTTGGAAAACAAGTTATCCAAAGAAAACAAATGTGTAAGTCAAAGGTTTGGTAGGTTTGGTAACACACCTTCCTTCATTGGTTCTTTATGTTTAACATTTTCAACCTTGAATAAGGACATAGAAATTATGACAGAACAAATATGGTATTACGTAATCAACGTAAAATCTGTTAAATGACCCAGAATATGTATGACATGTTTTTCATTTTTAGATTGTCCAAAGTAGCTACATTTAGCTTTGGCACACTCTTAGATTTTTCAAGGTAGTCAACTGGACTACATGCATGTTTACTTTAGTTAAAAAAACAGGTTACTGAGGGAAAACAGATTTTTCGGGAATCGGGGAACAAGTTTACATGCTCTTAAGAAATCTGATTACTGGAAATCTGTGTATACATGATTTCTCCTCTACCTATGACTTATATTGGAAACGTCGTTCACAGATTTTAATTGTGTAGAGACAGAGGAGACTGCTTTTCAACAATGTATGTATGTAATGCTGTGTTATTTTATATGTGTTTGTGTCAGGGGAGCTGACTGCTGAGAGACAAAGGCAGACAGACCAGCACTTCATATCACAGCACAAACTCACTGAACTCAAGAAGTACCCTCATTTAGATGTTTGCAGGATACTTTCTGTTGGTTTCAGTTTTAGTTGGTCTCTAGATGGACATGATTAAAAATAAGGCACCATCATTCATATTCCCCAATTCTTTCAGCTCCTCCTCTCAACTGATAGTAGAGAGGTTTTGGCAGCTTTTGTTATGCACATGAGCTCTTGTAAAAAGAATTACATTAGTGTTTACATGCCAGGGTAATCTGCATTCTCTGGGAGAAACCTACGATGAATATGGGTTTACATGGCAGGTAAGAAATCAGCTTACTTGAGAAAGCCGACTGTAACCCAATGTGTATGTAAATGCACTGAATGTCTTGGTGTCAGCATGAAGGAGGCGGTTTGGTGTAGATGTGCTTTGCTGACAACACTGTTGGTAACGTAGTCAAACTAACCAGCATGACTACTGTACCACAGCATTTTGAAGTCACATGTCATCATGATTTATAATTTGTTGGACCATAATTGACACACTGCAAGCTATTTGTAGAAGAGGAAGAGTGCTTGAGTGCTGCATCAGATGAGCTGGCCTCCACAATTAATAGCCCTAAATCCAATTTAGCTGGTTTGGGATGAGTTGGAGCGGAGAATGAAAGAAAAGCAGCCAACAAGAACGCAACACCTCTTCAAGATTGTTGGAAAACTATTCCAGGTGACCTCACCACAGAGAGAATGCCAAGAGTGTGCAAAGTTGTCATCAAAGCAAAAGTTGACTACTTTGAAGAATCAAAAATATGTGACATATTCTGGATTATTTAACACCCATTATTTGTTTACTAAATTAATCTCTCTTCAATTATGGTAAACAGATTTCCTGTTAACATGATGTTTCATATTGGAAAAAGGCCAGTTGTATCAGGTGCTGTAAAGTCTAAGTGAAAGCATATTTTGCTATCTCTTTTTGTCAATAATGTCAGCATTTTAAATGTATTGTTTTATAGTTGCTAGTGGCAAGGTGACATATTCAAGTTGATTTACACACTGTGTAATGTGCCAAAGTTAGTCCTACTGAAGCTCAAAGTGAACAACCAAGTATTTTTAACATCCAATCCAGTTTACACTATTGCATAGTGCCTTCAGGACCCTAACCCAAACCATACACAGTATTGCAATCCAATAATGACAGAAGCTTTCATCTGTGATTATTATATGTAACCAAGTTTCTACTATAAAATGTTAAATAACATTAAAAACTCACTTGACTACTGTGTGATCAATTTTAACTTTAGGAAGTACATGTGCTCACTGTTTTCTCCTCAGTGTTTACTGTGTGTGTATCTGCTTACTGTTGAGACTGTTCAGTATTGCAAACCTGTACAAACTTAGCTCGGATCAGTCAATACCAGCTCACACATGGGCTTGCTACCCTTGACACTCCTTGTATATGCAGGACTGTGGCCTGGACACTGAAGAACGCCAAAGAAACCGCTTGGGAGCTTTGGGGATTAGCATATTTGTTCATGTCACTTACTGCTTGTTAGTCTGTGGATATTCATACTGGCTCCTGCAGCCTGCACTGCTTGTTGGTAATCTACACCACTTTTAATGCCTGTTTAGTTAACACATTTTTATACATTTTTGGTTATTTACTACATACATAAAAGCTTCAAAACCAGGCTGTATTATTTGTCCAGTACCAATCATTTATGACTTAAAAGATGACAGAATGTCAGTGTTGTCATCTTAGCTTGTTTCTGCTTTTCCCAAGTGACCACAGGTTTAAATGCATGTATGAGGCTTGTCATTAGGCTTGCCACAGTTTTGATCATATTTGGGATATGATATTTACTCAACAAAGAAAATCTGGTTATGCATATGTGGCATATCAAACATTTTGGATGTATAGAGCAGTTGTGTACCTGTAAATGGAAGCCTCTTGATGATGCCTACAAGTGCTTCTGATGTTTAACAGTTTTTTCAGAATACATTATTTCTAGTCATTTCTATTACTGGTTTGGGAAAAATGACTAATAAGCAAGTACCTTTGATGATAAGTAAAATGCAAGTGAAATTGAAAATTAAAGTGGAAGCAGCAAATTAAAGTGAACAGCAATGAAAAGCTGTTAAAACTATCTTAGCTTAAACTTAATGAGAGAGAGACTGGCATGAAAGGAGACCTCATACCACACAGACATGAGCTATTTAACAAAACTATTCTGTTTTTTAGGTTTTGTAATGTGAATTGTGAAGTAACAGATGCAAGTTTAGGCTTTTAGTTTAGTTTGGTGAAATTTAAAAGCTTACAATTACTGATAAATGCTTTTTGTGTATTGTGTGTGAGAATCGGGAGATTGTGAAATAAAAGTTAGCTGGAGAATTATTCAGAAAAGAAGATCTGTGCTATTTATTTTTTCTTTTCTGACAGTGACATGCTGTGCCCTACACAATTCTAGGGGAGAAAGAAATGGACCAAGTTACAATGAATGCATGAGGCAAAATCTCTGAAGAAACAATTTCCCCAGGCCAGAGATCGTCCCATAAATGCTGTCAGTGTAGATGGCCTAGCGGTTAGAGAACCACTCAGAAATGACGAGGAAAGCTAATTCTCCACTCCGTCAAAATGGGTGTTGTGCTGGATCGCTGAACTGTCCTATATTTCAAAAGCAAGTTCTTACTGACCATATGTTGACCATGCATTTTAGTTAAACACTGGTTTATAAAAGTTTCCTATTTTCTTGTTAAGATAAGAAGATAAGACATTTTTTACTAACTTGTTTATTTTGCGATTACTGGAACTTTTACCAGGAAGGATCTTTCTGATGGACATAAAGTAAGTCTTCTGTATCTAAAACTTGATTAGCACTGTGTATTCTTAACATGGCATCATTCTTACTGCTCCAGATATAATTTACTGGATTGCAAAATGTAATCTTAATCTTATTTTTTAGGCTACAGTCTAAACAAGAGTGTGCATGGATGTGTTTTATGTTTTTGCAGAGATGTTGTTACTTTACTTTTAGTGGTTTAGTGGCCTTGCTGTATTTGTTGTAAGGTGAATTAGGCTTGATTGTGTGTCTACTCATGTCTGAATATTGATTTTTGAACATTGCACCTGTTTCTCTTACTCGCTGTGTGGCTACACTATCTATGTATATATCACATAAGATTCCAAGACTCCAGAGAGACTTGGAATTTCATGATTGATTTCAAAGGTCACATTTCTTGCAGATGTATATTTCCCCTTGCCTTAATCTGAATTGAACCAGTTACCTCTGCCTCATGCTGAAACTTGGGATACAAGGTTAAACCTTGCTTGTTTGCTTTCTCCTGACTGGATAGGACACAGCAATCACAAGGACCCACTCTCCTCTGCCAAGGTGGCCAGGATGCGCTTGCTAAAAAGATCAAGATGCCAGACGCAGTATAACCTGGGATGTGTTCTTTACATACATGGACACAAAAATAGGACATTTCAAAAACTTGATTATAATGGAATTCTCATGTCCATGTAAACACAGCCACTGACTGACAACCTGTGGTCGCCAATGGAAACAAATTTTACTGATATGGCAGAGACAGCGGCCATTTTAAAAATGAGAGGGCAAAAGAATTTATCTTGACAGAAATCTGTCTGCTCAGAGAATCCAGTCAACTCCCAATGCAGTGCTAGAATACAGTTTCAAAGCTTAACCCAGAGGCAGGAATAGAGAAAGAGGTAGACAGAGAGAGAAGCAAAGAAATAGAGACATAAAAAGTGACAATGAGAGACAGAACTAATAACCTGAGTACAACAGATTCCCAAATAGCACTGCTGAGTGGAGTCACAATAGACATTCGTCTTGGGAGTGCAGAAACATCTTCACTGAAGCTTGTTCAACTCAGGCCACAAGGATGAAAGGGAAAGTGAAAAACACCCTTATGAAAAAGGAGTCTCTTGTGACAGCAAAACACAATTTACTGTACATCAAATACCTTGGGCAATATACATCTTTGACTCCTAAAGCCTTAAATAAATGTCCTCGTGTGATGGAACAAAGCTTCAGCATGATTGAATGGAGTTGAGTTTGGGTGAAGCACCTCTCTACCAGCAAGGTCAAAGCTGCTAACAGAAGTCTCACTCACTCACTCAACACACTCATGCTCAATGCCATGCACATTATGCCTGTCATGGAAAATTATTTATTACAGAGGACTCTTGTCTCTGAGTGATAAACTGAACATCCAGATTAGAGGAGAGTTAGCACAGAAGAAAAAAAAAAGATTTTTAAAAAGGTATAGAATATATATCAGTGGAAGACAGGGACACCTACCCTCTGCTCCTGTGTGGCTACAAAAGTCTGGAAGCCGGGGGCCACGCCAAAGCCCAGCTCGTGAACAAACGGTGGCTCTGCCTGGCTGTGGATCTGCACCCGCACACCTGCCTCGAAGGCTGTATCTTCTGGTGGGAGGCAAATGGAAAAACCCAGTTAGCTGATTTACTCAACCAGTAAACAGAAAGGTACAAAAGAAAATGGACAAACTGCTCAGAGAAGAGCAAATGTGTTTATATTCAACATATGCTGATGCAGAAACCAGGAAGCTGAATTTGCTGTTTTAAATAACCTTTTAACAATGAATTTTGAGCCTTTTGACTTAAAGCCATTAGCCTTTAAGATTGTCTTACTATGAAGTACATGCTCAGAGAAGTGCTATCCCATTTGCCTTAACATCAAACAAAAGTAAAGAGAAAGGCTCAGCGCCGACTCTGTGGATGAAAGAATCTTTATCCTTCTATTAAGAGCAAGAAGGAGAGAGTCATAAAATATGGGAGAAGAGAGAGTGGTCTTTATAGCAATCAATAATGCTGTCTCTTCATGTCCCAACACTCAGTGGTGAGCTCCTGGATATACAATAAAGGCTTCCCCATGCCAGTCAATCAGCCGGACATGTCAGAGTGTTCGGCAACCAAGATCGAAGACTGAGGACCTTACAGCATACTTAGCTTTGCAAATCAACATGACACACACATCACAGCAGATCACTAGTGTATGATGCACTCATCAATCAAAAAAAGATCTGCAGTGGCTGATTCAGGGACAGTTTGGTGGCCTCACATCAAGGAACAAAAGAAGGGATCTGGCTGTGCATTTCCTGCAGATTTGAAAGGAAATCAGTGTGAAAGAGGACAGGAAGTGTGTGTGTGTGGGTAAGAAAGTATGAAAGTAACATTTGAAATTGTTGTGAGAGATATCTTATGAAAGTCCATGTTTGTGATGAATACAGTGTCCACAGTGTGAATAAATGTGTAATGCATATTTATCTGAGTTTGGGTGTGTGTGTCACGAACTAAATAATTTTTGTATCCCACCTTTCCAGGACACAGTTCAGAGTCTATTATGTAAAATATAGCATCATGTCCTATGCAGCGAAGGTCTTGTACAGTATGTGGCTGAGTTTTTTGTCCTTCATGTTTAAGTCCTACTTTGTTCAGCACTGACTTATCCTTTTCAGTGTTTTATGCTGTGTCATTAGGAATCTCTTAGAATTTTGTGCATTTAGCACACACACACATTTTAACTGGATTAGAACTATTTGCAGCTAGCAGCTAACAGCAGCACAACATTTTTCAAAGCTACTATATAGTATATAGCTAAACATCTACATGTAAATGTTGAGCATCTCATTACAAATCATGAGCATTAACCTTCAGCTATAACAGCCTCCACTCTTCTGGGAAGGTTTTTCATCTTTTGAAACCAGGCTGCAGGGATTTAAACCCATTCAGCCATGAGCGGGTTAGTGTGGCATGCCAATGATGTTGGGAGATAAGGCCTGAGTTGCACTCAGCGATCATCCTAAAGCTGTTGGATGGGGTTGAGGTAAGGACGGAGCTTAATATACCGTAGTGTTATCTAGTGGTGCTAAATCAGGCTACATCTAAAAGGCCAAATTGGATAAAACCAAGCTAAAGTTAAGCAATTCCACCTCACAGCTAGAAGACCCTGTATTAATTGGTGACTCTAGATTGCCCATAGCTGTGAATGGTTTTCTGTCTCTATGTTATCTCAATGATAGACTGGTGACCTGTCCAGGGTGTACCCTGCCTCTCGCCAAATGACAGCTGGGATCAGTTCCAGTGCTCTTAACGAAGAGCGCTGGATGGATGTTTACACATCAAAGCAGCAACAGTAACAGAAACTTCACTGACACGCCCAGTCGCTCACTGTGAATTGTGCAGACCATGAGCTGCTTCGGACATTACACAGACTTTGTACTATCGACTTTGGACATTTGCATTCTCACGCGCTGTCACTTCCAGTAGATCTAGATAAGTTGAGGGCTGCAGTGTATGTCTGAAAACAGCTTAAGACGGCTTCAGCAAAACAACTCAAAAGTCATACAGCAAACATTGATACCAAACTCTACTTTTGATTAAAAAGCAACATGGTATCATCTGGTATTAGGTTTGACAAACACACGTGCATCTACTATTATAGTATCTGATAAGCATTTAGATACCCTAATCTACTAATCTGTATCTCAAATCGTACTGCCTAAGCCATACAAACACAGCAGTCTGTGCTGTTTTGATGCTGCACTGTTTTCTGTATGAATGCTCAGTAAGAGCCTACACTCTCATTTGTCATTAATGATTTAATTCTATTGTCATTTCATCAAGGTTCCATATAAAATACATTGAATATTAAAGAAAAACACATGTAATTCTACTGTATCTTGAATAAAAGCCCCATTAGCAGCCATAGCACAGCTAGATCTTACATAATTAGCCACTGTTGACCAAAAACTATTAAAAACACATTTTAAAAAGCCATAAAGGTGCACTTAATTGTTGATTTATTCCTTCATAACAATGAACACTAAACAGTGTAAACAAAAGACTGCATCCCTGAGCCTGCTCAGCGTCATCTGCATAAGGTAGACATGGAGACACAATGGTTATTCATTGTGATAAATGATTATGTCATCCAGTGCTAATGTATACATCTTAGTGTTGTTTATTGTGGTATTTGATGGGCAATGAAGTTCTATTACAATTCTAGTTAGCTGCATAAAAGAAATGTGATAACTATGAATCAATAAAATAACTACATTCTGACCATAGTGGCCTGTAAACAGCACAAATATTTGTATTGATGATGACCTTCAGAAGAAATATGCATCTATGACTTCAGCTTTTGTCAAACAAAGAATTAGCTCTAATGTTAACACCCACATGCTAACATACTGGCTGAACATATATTGGATTTGACATCAGACGCTTGCAGTGAGTACTATTGTCAGTTATATTAGAACAACTGAGAACAGACTGAACATGACTTCAAGCAGGGACGTGGCATTTCCTCAGTCAGTATGAGCTAAATTTGATAAGCCTTTTTCTTTCATCAGTGCAGGTGACATTCAAGATACACAATAATGTGTGAAAACCCACCTTTGCATAAACCTGTTTTGAAAATGTCAGGCACTGTTATTCATACAGAGAACAACATGACATACAACAGGAACTAGAAGAGACATATAAGGACAAAGCACAACAGGAGTTATGGCACAGGACAAGCAGACAGAACAGGACCATACATGGGGGTTTGTCAACAGCAGTTACACCTCGAACTACTAAAATGAAGGGGTCTTCATAGGTCCACTTGATTCCTGATGGGACCTACCTTGAGTTGGACAAGTTAAAGAAAACCAGATTAGAAAATTAGGAATATATTTGAAAAAACTAGTTTATACAGTATGGTGTGTTTTCTGACTACACTGGAAGACAAAAGAGTTCATAGCTGTTCAGTGACACCTGAAGGTGTGTCGGAGTCAGCGATCACAGAGAGGGGCTGGACACGACAATCATTTAAATGAGAATATCACACATTTTCAGATAGTGTTTTCTGGAAGGTGTTCATGGTGATGCATAAACTGAAAGTGACAGGAGCTGTGTATGGAATTAATGAAGATAGCTTGAGAGAGAAGTTGAAACCTGCTTACTTTCTTACCTCTGCACACCTGAGCAACTGCTGCATGAAGTGACTGACAATGATGGATTCTTGGCTTTTGGAAAGTTATAAAAAAAAATGCCAGACACGGCAGCCACAATTCTGACATCGGAAAGATTTTTGGGGAGGGGGCTGCAAGTTGTTTGACCATTCAACAAGCACTTCAGTTGGAAAATACAGTACTTCAGGTCAACCACACTTTCAGTCACTCCACCAAAGAAAAACAAATTTTCAGGATCCACCCTCTCTCCTCCAGTTGAGAGCCCATGTGGTCTCTATGTTCTGCTTATTGCCAGGGTATTTTTCAAGATATTGTATATGTTTTTCTAGGCACCAATGAGCTGCTTTAAATATGTATGAGAAATGAAATTGAGAGAGAAGAAGGATGTCTGAGTTTTAAATTGGGCTTTCTAACACCCTTATTTCAGACTATTTCTGACTATCCATTTTCTGAAGATGAATTTGTTCATGTTTGATTTTTTTATGGGTCTGTTTTGGATCAAGTTCAATATGTTTGGCCTATGATGACACATATACCTTAACAATACAATTTCAGTATGAATTAATTTGGATTTTTTTATTGATCTTAATGAAATATATGAGAAGTCTGGCAGTCATTTCAAAACCCAAAGATATTCAGATAATTTAAAAAAAATCCAAATTCTGACAATTGAAAATCTGTAAAAATACAAACCAAAGAGTGAATAAGATGAACAGCCTATATATATATTAGTCTTAGAGTCTTAGTCTAGTGAAAGTTTCTTACAACAATACATCACTCTGCACACAACAAGCCGCCATACAAGCCAATAAAAGTGAAAATTATATATTTGTATTTTCAAACTGTTTGCATCTGCCTGATGAAACAATGAGAATATGTGTATGTGTTAGAGGTCAGATCAAACAGGACTTTCTGTGCTTGTTTGTGCTCCAGTCAGTTTAGTTCTCCTTATCAAAAGATCATCAAGAGGATTGTGGATAATGATGTTTGTTCTGACCATGTCTTCAGGAGAATAAAAAGTAGCCCCACAGATTTGTAGTTACTCTGTATTTCATCACCACTACCATACGTTTTTGCTTTGCCTCAACAAAGTTAGAGAGGCAGACTAAATTAGGATGCTATCAGCAGCTACAATCGTAACTTAGATCTTAGTGCCGTATGACAGTAAATAAATTCAGGTGGTGTTCTACTTTCACCTCCATTCTCCTTCAGCATTTCAATTGATTCTTGCTGTAAGTTGGGTGAACAAAAAATGAATAGGTGAATGAGTTATTTTTATAGTAAAAACATATGTGGATATATATTTCCTGGTTGTTGAAGGATGTGTGTTTAGACTGAAACTCCATCTTCACCTGCCATATAACAGCATCCACAGGCATGTTTGTCAGTAACACCACATCCCTTTGCCTTCCTCTCTATGTCCCATTTCTTCAGTTGCTGTCATAGTCGGGACTGAGCATGTCAAGCTTGTTCTGTGTTATGTTTTTAATGTGACAGATCAACATATTTGACAAGTCGAAACAACATAACAACCCTATCCTCAAAACGTGTCTATGTTTATATGGTTAAAACATCTATGAACTGACCTACATTTTGTGGCACATTTATTGTCAGAATTAGATTGATTTATCTCATATTATGTTATATTCAAATCTTTTTAAGCCATACGAGTGGTGTAGCTCTTGGGATGGCATTATTGGTTTGTTGTTGTGTGCCAGACTGAAATTTCTCAGTAGCTACTGGATGGACTCCCATAAAAATCTGTACAGATATTAATGGATCCCAAATAATTAGTCTTTGGTGATCCATTGACTTTTCCTCTAGTGCCACTACCATGGTGACAGGTTTGGCATTTAATGAAATATGCTGGCAACTATTGGGTAGACTGCACTGACATTATGTACAGGAACAGAAGATGAATCCTGACAACTTCAAGAGAATCTAGTTGGAGACAAAGATGATGGAATTCCAATTTAAGTAGGAAGTAGTCGATATTAGCCAGAAATGGTTCATTTCAGCAAAAGAAAATAGACCTTGACACAAATGGTTTGGGGAGGAGACACATTCAAGTAGCTAGAGCATCTGCAATCTGTGATGTTTGTCAGGAGGAAGATACTTAGCTTCTGAGATCCCTGGCATTTGATCTAGCATTATCACCTGGTCAGAATCAAAGTTTGTCTAATTAATAACTGCATGCTTGCAATACTGACAGTATTTCTATCAGTCTTTGTCTTTAGTGCCAACTAGCAAATCTAAGCACGCTCAAAGCACACACTGGGAAGGGTATCTCACAAAGACTATTTAGCGGGGTTGTCGAAATAATACATACATTTCAATGAATTAATCACAGAAAATAATGCCTAACTAATGATGACAGACGAAAAGTAACTGGTGCTGCATGAATTTCAGCACCGAGCATGGAGAGCGATGACGGGAGAGATAACATTTACTAATGCACCCCAAAACTAAACATCGCAGTATATGGCCATCTAAAGCAGGACACAGTGTTGCTCTGCAGAGTGATTTGAGTCAAGTACATCTAGTTTATCTAGTTTATCAGAATGTAAATGATAACACCATCTATAACTAAAGTGAACTCTGCATCAATATTCACTCACTCATTTGCAAAAATGAATTTGAATGCAAATATTTTTAAATACTTTCATATAAAAATGTATGTATGATTATAATTAATTAATCTCAATGCATGTAAATAATTAGAGTAATTTTTAAATTGCTTGGCAGCACTATTATGTAGTAAATACTGTAATGTTTTTGATTATATTGCAGGAGTTTTTTAAGGACATCTTGTGTGCTGTTGCTGTACACAATTTGTTCATTTATGCCCTAATTTACTTTTGTTTAGATACTATTTTCAAATGTACATAGGAACATTTTTCTTTAAAAATCTTAACTCACAGTGATGCTGCAGCTGTAGCTCCCATTAAAATATGACCAGCAATAATTAAAGATAAATGATTTCACTGAAATGTTTAAAAATTTAACACCAACAGTAGAAGAAAGTTTCTAAGAAGCAAACACAATAGTTTCCCTCATATACGCATAGACTAAAACATTAAACTGACAAAACACCACAAAGGAAAATTACATAAGTACAAACAATAAAAAGGATCAAGGACTTTCCAGTTACACTTTGCACTTGGTTGAGCCTGTTGTTGAACAAACATCCATCTGCTCCTTTCAGGCACTTCTCAGAGCACTTTTCACTATCACTTTGATTTAATAATAGCAGACACGAAGAGTGCAGAGGCACGGCAAGATTTTAGCACTGCACTCAAAAGCTTGTTGGACTTTACGCAACTGTTTGCCACACAAAATTGGAACTAAAACTTGAGATGATGGATGGTACACTAATGGACAAACTGAAAACAGACGGAGACAGAAAGTTCAGAATGTCCCACCGATGTTTTTCTACAGTACATTAGAAACTCTCAATGAAATATAGCATGGCAGCTCTGTTTGACAGAGCAGATGTAAGAGCAGAGAGATGTAAAGATAACAACTTAAAAAGAAGAAAGCAGTACAAAGTAAAGAAAAAGGAAATTAAATAAAATATAAAAATATGTGAGCAAGGGAGAGATATGAAAAAAACTCAAAATGTCTCTTTCACATTCTGCGAGAGGAGATAAAACAGAGTTCAGTGATTTGTAAATCTCTCACATTCTGTATCACGCCATCAATGACACATTAAAAAGACACAGTAGTAAGCACAGTGCCATTGGTTACTTGGGAGCTCTAAAATGTCGTGTTTCTATACATGATCTATGATTCAATCTAAAACCAAACTGTGATGTGAATGATTACAAAAAAGATGTCAGCTGTGATATAAGAAGAAACTGAACTTAAATGTCAGTAGATGTAGTTTGGCAGGCGGGAACGTGCTTGAAGGGTTTTTCTACATACTGCTGAGATGAAGCATGTGGTGGGTTATCAGCGAGTAAAAAGTCTACTTTGACTAAGCTGCTTGACAGATCAGGTAGTGGAAAAAGCCCGTCCATCAATGTGTAGCACGAGCTAGACTAATTAACCCTGTCACTCCTAAAAACAAAGACTGCCAGTCCAGTATTAGTGTCTTGTTCACCAACAGAGTAAGTAATTTTCACATAACAGTTTTTCAGAGAGTATGTATAGGGGAAATAAGAAATTACAAAATCAAAAAGAAGCAGGAAGCATCAACTAAAAGTTATACTGTGCAACTCTTCATCTCAGCTAGCATCCAAATTATTAATAAGTGAAAGAAAAACATAACTTGTGGACAAATGATGGTTTGATTTAGAGTCCTAATCACTTAGATTGGTTTCTGGGTACCCAGCATGTAAATATTTCAGGTCTACTTGAGAAAATAACTTCTATTGAGATACGGACACATCCAGTCATCTATTATTTCTATCACTGAACAATTTTGTCAGCGGCACAGTGAGGAGAAAGCTGGGTATCCAGGCAACAGTCTGTCTGTTTTCTCCCACCACCCAAACCTATATCCGTCCTGCTCATTTTTCACACCATGGAACATGTTTTTTTTATGTTCGTCCATCATGGCAAAGTGAGGAGGAGTGTCATTGCTCCCATGACAGAGTAGTGTGCTAACAGAACCCTGGAGTATGGCCGCTGTCTTCTGGATGATGGACAATAAGAAAAGCTACAGGAGGGGAGAAGGACAAGGTGTTGGGATTAGATGGTAAAAAGGTAATTGGTGAGAGGAGATGCGGGAAGTGTCCCTGTGCGGTGTGTGCCCATCATTGCTGCACAGCAGAGGGACATGTCTTAGTTGAGGACACACTGTGCTCACTGCTGTGGCTGACTCAGCTCATCTGGGCTAATTAAACCACACAGGGATAAACAAGGGCACTAGGAACTGGAGCCTGTTGTGAGACGGAGCTCCACATGCTGTCTGGGTAGTGGCTGGAATACAGTCTGTTAAACCAAAAAAAAGAGAGGAGTTCGGGACAGGGAGCTGGGAGGGGGGGTTCTGTCCACAGAAGAACACAAGGAAGATTGTTGATAATTTTTGATGATGGATATTCTTTAGGTTTGAGCCCAGAGTAAGTACTGTCCATCTGCCAGGCTGCTCATAGCTTGGCTAGCTGCTCTGGGAAGTCCCCTGCCTGTCCTTCCACTCAGTTCAGACGTGAGCTGGCCACTCAATGAGGTTCGCTGTGGAACAACTCAGACAGCCAGCCACCCTAAATGCTGTGTAAAAACAAATAAGGTCTCTACTACACACATCAATATAGAGAATAATGTAAAGCTGCATTGTTTCATAATAAAAATTATCACACAGGCTGCGGTGCCTGACTTAAAAATCATCACTGGGAAATCTATGGACAAAGATCATCACAGCCACTCACAGTGTCTTCAGTACTTTGTATAAGGTTTCTTTTGTTTTTCCTTCAGTTTGGATTAATCTCATGGCAATATAGTAGAAATGAAGGAAAAAAGAAATAAATGTCTGTGCAAGACCATTGCAGCAAATATGGTGTGTTCAATATATAGAAAAAGTGGGAAGAGGGAAAGTAGCCTGAATGGAATATAAACCTTATGATAGCTTGAAGACAGGAGTTCTTATAAACAGGAAATACTGACTCATATGTGGATAACTCTGAAGTGCCTGCTCTGTATGGGTTCACTCAAAGTACCAGATTCAATCCACCAACATCGATGCAGAGGTAAAACTTACTTCAAGTAACACAATATTACTGGTGCAGTGATCACACATCCTTGAGAAAGTTGGGAAGAAGAAAGTCATATATGATATTATTTACCTTATGAGAAAAAAAATCTGAATATTCTTCTCACTTTTGTTGCCTATGTTGCTTTTGTTCCTAATCTCCTACTGAATTACAGAAAACATACACTAAGTACTTTTGAAAGAGACACCTAGCAATGGCTGTTTTTTTATCCTAGTCACCTGACAAAAGGAATATCATGATGAAACTAAATTGCAAGGCATTGGATTTGAAGAGGGCAGTGTTATTCTGTATGGGTAGAATGTAAATAGTCACATTTTAACTCTGGTCCTTAAAAAAAAAAGTATGATGGGAGAGCAGGTCGTACCCGTGTCCCCCCACACTGGAAGATACTCGTCCTGCTGGATGTCCAGCATAATTTCCAGGCCATTTCCCGTCCCTCCCTTCATGGTGGTGCGGAGTGTCTTCCCTTCCTCTGCAGCATTGAACATGTAGCACTTCCCATATCTGGTGAACACCTGAGAAGAAACAAAGAGAGAAGCAGTGATGAGTTATAGCAGACTAGCATACTGCAAATATCACGTTACCTGATGTACACTTTGGTGGAGTCAACTTAATACTGTTCATGACATATACAGTGGCACTTAAATGTTTGTGAAAAACGGTATACCTATATTTTAAATTATTTGCATGAGATAAAAAAAAAGCCCCAACAAATACTCGCCATTCTTTCCATGTCTGTTGTGTGTAATTCATACAATGATACATTTCTACTTGATGGACTCTGTGGAAAACTATATCTTCCTCCACTAATGTCTCTGAGTACCAGGACTACCAATTCACCAAGATCCACCAAATGGCTCTAAGGCATTTATGAATAATATATAATATTTGACAAGTATGTGTTGTGTGTGTGTATACATGTAATAAAGCAAACATGTCAATGGGAGAGTAGTTGTGAAGTTGCTCATGAATAGTAATCGCCATAATAACTACCCACTTTAATGTTACAATGACTGATTTAAGGAGTGACTGATGAAAATGTTTTAATAAACCAAGAGCGGCAATGCTCTTTGGACACCTGTCAGGAAAATGAATATGTAAACGTCAAAATGATCTTCTCATAGGAGTAGTAGAGTACAGCTTGACATTCATCCTGAATGCGTTATTGCTGCCTTAGGTGTTAACTGAAATACAAACTATCATTTACTGTGGTTGTCATCCAGCAATTTAATTAGATATTTACTCTATGACCCCATTTAGACTTTATTTTAACATCCCATTTACAGTCACTTACCAATGATGTAGGTACACCTGCTTAAAACTAACAGTGTAATGCAACAATCCTGACTTAATTAATGTGCTCAGTATTTATTAAAATTATTAACAGGTGTTTCTAATGTGGGAGTTTGCATGTTCTCCCCGTGTTTGCGTGGGTTCTCTCCGGGCACTCCGGCTTCCTCCCACAGTCTAAAGACATGCTTAGGTTAACTGGGGACTCTAAATTGCCCGTAGGTGTGAGTGAGAGTGTGACTGGTTGTTTGTCTGTATGTGGCCCTGCGATAGACTGGCGACCTGTCCAGGGTGTACCCCGCCTCTCGCCCGTAAGCTGGCTGGGATAGGCTCCAGCACACCCGTGACCCCTGCGGGGACTAAGCGGTATAGAAGATGAATGAATGAATGTTTCTAATGTGAGGCGGCAGGGTCTTTCTGTGTGGAGTTTGCATGTTCTCCCTGTGTTTGCATCTTTCCGGGCACTCTGGCTTCCTCCCACAGTCCAAAGACATGCAGTTAGGTTTAAGTCTAGGTTAGGTTTAAGGTTTAAGATTTAAGACTCTAAATTGCCCGTAGGTGTAAATGGTTGTTCGTCTAAATGTGGCCCTGCGATAGACTGGCGACCTGTCCAGGGTGTACCCCACCTCTTGCCCCATGACAGCTGGGATAGGCTCCAGCACACCTGTGACCCCTACAGGGACTAAGCAGTATAGTAGATGGATGGATGTTTCTAATGTTTCATTCAACATGATACATTTTCACTGATCATGGTCATTATAACCCAGTACAACCCCACTAAGGCCACAAACTGCATCCTCCAGAATGAGCATAGATTAATCAAAATATAAAATACAGTAATTTCAATAAAAAACTAGAAGAGTTGAACTAAACTAAAAGAAAACGGTTGTGGCCAAGGTAACCTCATTCAAGTTGATTCAATCTCATTTAATTAATATGGTGCTATATTTAGCAATACACAACTACATTAGCAATCATCCTAAGCTGACCCCATAATCATACAGGTGGGGTATTTGCTGTCTCTACTATCCCTCCCACATGATTTCAACACATAAAAAAGGCTCGTTGAAGCCAGCTGTTTATATTGAGATGGAGTGTCAAATGTTGATTGGCTTCATTGCAAATATGCATTAATAAAGATCCCTCCAGAAGCACTCCACTCAAAAGAAGCAGGCTGATTGACTCGGCTTCATTATAGTCTATAAAGGCTACTGTTAGTAGAGGTCTTTCCTTTGGTTTTTCAGTATTGGAGCAAAATTCTGAACCGACAAATTGTCTTCAATATATTTTATTGTTAAAAAGAACAAAATGGAAGGAAAAGGGCACTACTAACAGCTGTCTCTCCAGTGCTGGGGTGTTTTAAGATGGATTTTTCATTTTATGCTCCCCCTCCTTTATTGACACTGGCCTTTTCATGGATGGTTTGCCAACAAGACTGATCGACTAGGTAATGCCATACTGACACGGAAGTGGTGCGAATCAGAAGAACATGAAATACCACATTACCTCAGTAAAACAGAGGCGCTCCTGACAGATATGGTTCTATAAAAAATAAATGACACATGAGAATTTGCCAGAGTATTGTGAAGAAGATAGATGTAAATATTCATTGCACCATCACTCCACATTCGCTCGTATAAGATGTGGAGTTTGTGGTTGAAAATCTGACACTCATTAATCATGTCTGTCAATTTAACCATTACTTTATTGCACAGAACTCAGTTTACTTACTTTTAATTCTTCTGAATGAAAGATTTTTCTCAGATCAACTTCGGATCCATGGCCATACAAACCTTCCTGAAACTGATGTGTTCTATTTAACCCTTGCTGACTAACTGGTTGGAAATTGTAGCTTTAAGTGTAAGTATTTATAAGTAGTATATTTATAAGTATATATTTTATTTGTTCCAGTATATATTTGTGTGTCACAAGATCACAGGACTGAATATTCTTACTGCTAATTCGCTATTTTCTATTCGCCCTTTTCTTAGCATTTTCATCTGTAAGGAACATTTGCTTTCAGGGGGACACTGGTCGCCCCTCGTTCACTCATTTTATCATGACTGATAATATTTGACAGCTAGGATGAGAGTTGGGTCAACATCCCATTAGACCTTAGAGAGACAAAAAGGCTGCTCTTTAGCCACAGGGTGACAAAGACACTAACAAAACCTTGACAGTGGGGTTCTGTTATTTTGCAAATCCCCACCACTGACCCTGTCTCTGTCTCCCCCGCTTTCTCACTTGTCTGCTCAGCCTCCTGCGTGAGGATGAGCTGTCAGATGGGAGAAGGTAATGAGTTCTCAAACCTGTCGAAAAATGTAGAATTGCACAGGAAACACTGCTCTGCCTGAAAAATGTGTAATGGTGAAGAGGCTTATCAGTTCTCACGTAACACGTAAAGTGCACTGGTGAAAAGGCTAATAATATTTCACTATCTACTATTTCATGCGACATGCCTACAGTAAACAAAGCTATCATGACCAAAATAGATTGCCAGATATTGATGTTATTTGATTATTTGCTAACATGTTCTACAAAGATATCTCTTCAGCTAATCAGCTAATGCGTCATGGCTAAGGAGTGTCTTTCAGCTCATTGTTTTGGTTTTACAGCCCACATTGTTCTGGTTTTGATTCACCTTTTAGCAACAGCAAGCAAATGTTTCTGCCACCAGGTTTCAGGTCTGTTAGGACTAGACTGTGCTGCTCCTGTTCTTACTGTTGTTGTAGAATTTGATTCAAATTTGAAATGAAAAGAGTCATGGAATTGATAATATATTGTATATTGCCATATTGGCCATATTGCCAAAGGTTTTGGAACACTCCATCAAAATAATTGAATTCAGTGCACAAAGCAATGGCCGTTAAGACATGGATCAGCAAGTTTGGTGTGGAGAAAAGGCAGATGTACAAAAACTACTGGCAATATAGTGTATGTGTGTGAATGAAGAAAAACTGTACAAATGATATGTAATAGTTGTTGTGTATTTGACCTTGCCTGCTATAGTTACTAAGCTTTTTATGTTTCACTCTCAACCACTCTGAATCCATCTTGCTTTCTTACATACAATCCAATTTTGTTATCACTGATTTGCAAATGGCTTGCTGAAGTAATGCCAAAAAACTGGCAGATTATTGCTCCAGAAAGCGGATGCTATCTTGTCTTTATTTTGTGCTTCCATTCCCATTGGCCTCTTATTCATCTCATCCTATCCATGCAGCATACAAACCAGCAAAATGCCCTGAAGTGCACGCCTTCATATTTATGAATCCATGTTCAATATTACTGACACAGCAAAGCTGCATCTAACACAAGAAAGAGATTTGCCATTTCTGCCATACTGGCCAATGTTCAAATACATTTTTTATAATTCGAGTTGGTTCAGCGTTGGAGGGAGGCCATTTTCTATTAAAAATCAATGAACACAAAAACCTGATGATCACTCCTTCATATTTTATTATAATATTATGGTCTGTAAAAAGGAGATAGATTCCTGTGAAGCTTACTCATCAGATACTGCATTTTGACTTTACAACATTCATTTCAGAAAACTGTAAAAAGAAGAGATGACACCTAAGTTGATTTAATGTTGGATGATTGAGCATTTTTACATTATAGAATAAACAGGTAAGAGAACACTTCTCTTGTTCTTCCCGTTTGCTTTGCTGGTAGGTAGGACATGAAGTGAAAAGTACTAAAGAGGACACTGAAATGTTAAGCATAGCTGTCAGCCAGCCGCTTTTATCAGGTCTCATGAAACGCCTCCAAATTTCAAGGTTACACTGCTTTCACACGAGCTGTCTGTTGTACTCTGGTGTTATTGTTTGACAAATCAATATCCATTATGGGTGAATTTAACAGGGTTTTTATGATAAAACAAAAGTAGAAATTGAGCTTGAGGGTAAGGTAAGAGAGAGGTCTTTTATCCTCGAAGCTTACTAAGAGAGGACTAAAGTTTATGAAAAAGGTCTAAGTTGCAAAGTGTGCAGTTTCTTCACTGCCTTCTTGGCAGTGGCGGCAGCAGTTAGTGGTTGTACTGCTGTGGGCATAAATAATGCAGAAGGCTGCTGCGTTAGCGACACCGTTAGTGCAGGGTATGAGAGAGGGTTTAAGCACAGACACACACACGGATACAGTTGCCTCACTCATCATTATAGCTTTATGCTTGCTCCTCCGTGCTACCCCACAATCTGCACGCGAAGCTAGCTTCCTGTGCAGCTTAAACACTCTCAAATCCCAGACACATTTCATGTCACATTATACAAATTCCACCACTTATTTGACATGTTGGGAGTTTTATGCATCATAATTATCGTTGCACCTTATGTAATTTTACCATGAAAGTCAATAATTTTACAAGACAGCACATAAGTGAGGCAGGGCTGCGAAAGGACACAAAGGATTGCAGCCATTGCTGACAGCATGAAATTTATGGTCTCTGAGAAGAGGGAAAAGAGAAGTAATATAGAGTCAAAAGACAAACGTTACATGACAAAGTTTACATGATCAATGATCATGCTGCTTTTGTGTGAGAAAGTCACCAGCATATGAGACTAATCATCACTAAACTCAGTTCATCTTTCATCCTTCAAATACAATTTTCTTTTAGACCTAGAGCAACCTAGGCTGAATATGCACCATGTTTGCCCACTTTTAAGCATCAGCTGTTTCATATCAGGCCCATTATGAAGCTACTGTACACAGGAAACTGACAAAAGCAGTACAAGCTGGAAAGAACAGAACAGACAGCATCTGATGAAAGTGTTGTAGTGCAATCAATCATATAATACCAGGGCTCATGTCAGGCCATCCTTTTATCTTCCATGGTGCCTTAAAGGAATAATTACATTTTTTGGAAATAGTTTTTGATTAGTGATGTGAAAATACTGATTTAAACTTCAAATCTGTGTTGAGCTGTCAGGATGGGGTAACCAGACTTTAGACATGACAGCTTGAGTTTCTGAGTTAATATATATAATATATACAAAATTGTTTTCTTTCCCCATGGCAGTACTAGTACCTCAACTCAGAATAACTCTGACTGTGTGCCAGTCTTCTCCTTTTCTGTAGATTAGTCAAATCAACTGAAGTTCACTTGACTAAGGCTACTTGTGGAGCAGGAAAGGAGACAGAGATCAAACCACCAAACCCATGATTAGTGGATGACCCACTTTATGTTCTTTGATAAAGCCACCAGAACAAATAAGAGACAAACCAATCCTGTCTCCTAGAAATAATATATGTATATTATGCACTGTGCGTATGTTACATTCAGAGGACACTTTGGAATGACACAGACACTCCGCTGCCACTAGTGTCTGGGGGTGGCTGGAGTGGTTTGACTTTGGCAATAAGAGCACTTTGGTTGATGTTAGGGAAAGATAGTTGTATTGGTTAAATGTATAACATGTTGGGTGCCTGTTAGCTGGATACATAATGAAATTAACAAAAATGTAAAAAATGATAGTTTGTCATTTAAGGAACTCTTTATTGGCTAATCCATCTGCAGCTACAGCACAGCTTTATCTTAGTGCTACAACTCTGGCAACCTCACTGTGACAATATCCTTGGGAAGACACTGAATTCAACTGATTTTCAACAAGAAAGAAAGAAAGGCTCCAACTACTGAACTACTCTTTAAAAGTCAAGAGTCACCTCCAGCTTGAAAATATTCCCTTTGGTTTTGCAAGAAAGTGGCTTCTCTCTATCCAGTATTCTACAGGGGATGTTAAAAGTTTTCTCAGTAAGCTTCAGCTGCCAAAACAGTGTGTCTCTATTGAAAGAAGTGTGTATTAAAATGTATTTATTTTAGGAACCTGAAACCTGTACCACTACATTCCTCTCCTCCTTATAGTGTGTACTCCTCCTTGGGTTCAGACTGTGCATTGGAAAGACATCAAATAAAAGAATAGTTACTTTGGGTCAAACATTTTGTTCTCCCTGAATAATAATTGTTTTATTCTCCTTCTATCAACCACTCTTTCGTCTTGCAGGTGCTGGGAAATATAAATATTAAAATGACATGCTCTCTCTCTTGCTCTCACAGCATGTCAGTCATGTCAGTGCGCAGAAGGCGTCCAGATATAGCTATGGACTACCAACTGTCAGCTCATGCTCATCAATCACATCACACACACCCAGTCATTATTTTTAATAAGTCACCTCTCACTCATGGCCAGAGGGACTCTATCTCACCTGTCACAGTCTGTCTGTCTCTACTGATGCTGATGCAAGGCTCAGTAATGGCTCAGGGGTGGCAGACCTGTGGCAGCTCCTAATCACTGACAGGAAACCAACTCTTCGTACTGAATTACATGTCTTGTCTACCATACAATGGTATCCAGAGAAGAGGCAGCTCTGCAAAGATGTACTTAATGCACTGCCAAGGTTATAGCCGTCATCATCCATGGCTTCATTTTCAAAAGCTTTCTTGATGAGAGCATTTGAAACTTTAGAAATTTCAATAAGAATCATCAAAGAAAAGTTTGCTGCCTAGAGTAAAGTACTTCAATTCCTCGCCCGACACTATTGATATACAAGACTCGCTAACACAGTAGAGCTTCCTCAAACCCTGATCTGATCAATACTGACAGCAAAGACTCAATATCCCTTAATATCTAATGAGGCTTGCAGGTGAGTTACCAAAATGGGGAAAATAGATAGCAAAATACCCAATAACTGATTCAAGGTGGTAAATGTGTTCAATGTCAATACAGAAAGTACAAAGACATGAAAAGCAAAAAAAGGGCAGGCTGGAGTTGTTGGTGTCTGGGTCTGTAGAAGTTTGTCTTTCATGTAGAAGGCTGGTGTTTGTGTACAGTCACAAGCTTGTAATTAATGCACCGTTTTTAGCAGCATGTTTCTGTGTGTGGCAATGCCAGTAGATCGGTACACTACTTTGGCCCAGATTGAAAGTTTTCTAGAAGTACTAAAAGGATTGCTGTGGTATTTTGTACATAGACAGCCCCCAACAAATCCTAATGACTTCTGATCCTCTGACATTTCCTCTCTCACCACCATGAGGGTGATATTTGTAGTTCTGAGTGAATTTTACATTTCTCCAATGGTCTGGTTTATAACCAAATACCTGTAAAACTATGTCATGTCATTCTTTGTGTTTACTTCTAATTAGCAAATGTTATTGAAGCATGTTCACATGCTAAACTAAGATGGTGAACATGGTAGACAGCAGCATGTTACCATGCTGGTGTTAGTATACAGCAAAGTCCATTTTTAAGAACTGCCTCACAGAGCCACATGAATGGTTGTAGACTCTCAGTCTTATTTAAGCTTTGCAGGGAGGAGGATGGACACATTCATAAACTTAATGAGCGTGCCCTCAACAAAGCAGAGGGAGGCATGTGAAACAGCTTAAAATGTGTCTTGCTTGTCTTTCTTGTAAAGGATTTCTATTGTAACAGCAGTGGTTGGTTTATAACGGCAGAACTGTAGATGTAGTTTCCGTGCTGGCAACCTGTGAGCAGATTTTACTGGAGGCACATACTAGAAAAAGTTAAGGTATACAAGTTCTCATGACATTGTGCAAATGTATTTTCTGCTCCCGTGGAGTGTACTTGGTTGTTTGTAAAAGATAAAGCAGTAAAGCAAGTGACAGCCCCATACCTGAGGTTGAAATGTGGCCTCTAAATGAATGGTGACTGCCCTCACAGAACACATAGTAATGTTTACATCTGACTTTAATCACGGATTGAATTACCTGTAAAATTCAGGTGGCATTAGGCTACCATGGTATAACAGATACACTACAGACATGCACAATTGTACTGAAGTTTGAAAGACCGTAGACAGCCTCTAGAAAAAGGTAAATCATCTTCACATTTTGACAAGGTGATGTTTTTTATTAAGGCCAAAAGAGGATCAAAAAATGTAGCAAGGGACTCCCCTTCTTGAATTAAAGACTGCAGCTTAGTTTCCCTACAACTAAAGAAGAATAATCCTGGAATAATGATACAATGTAATATACTGACCTGACAGCAGCTCTCAGCAATGCTGGGGCAGCATTTCATATCTGCTGTGTAAAGCAGCCACTGGTCCATGAAATAATACAGGCAGGAAAAGAATGCAAGCAAATAACAAATTAAATGAAAAGAAAGCTACTTCTCTGGTGATTTTTGCCTTTTTCTCTATTGAATAAACACTTAGAGGAGGTAAGAATTGTGGAGTGGGCTGTTCAGACTGCCAGAAGTCAGAGGATTCCAATGTGTATAGAGGTTTGTGCTGAATGCCTGCAATTGTGTGAAAGCTACCTGCCACAACATTAGCAAAAAATACTAATACTACTTAATCAGCAGCCAAGAGAAGTTCACAATGGGGATGAGAAAAATTAACTAGCTTTCTCTCAGATAAACAAGCTGAACTGAATCAACTGAGACTAAGCTCTCTTTGATTTCATTAATAATATCCAGGTCTATAATATAAAGGTTAAAAGGTATTGACGTGCTTAAATTTAATGAACTGAACTCATGCTGCAATCGTCTTTGTCAATTATCTGCGCCACACGTTCCTCACAACTTTTACTTGCAAATACAGCAGACCTTTGCTGCAGCAGGGCAGCAGAGCAGGAGACAGGAGCACTACTGGGCACAAAACAAAACATGATCCTGTTCAGCTTTACAGCAACATGAAACAAGAAAGAAAAGGTCTTAAGAAGTTTTGAGTTACCAAGAATGGTGAAAACTTAAACCATTTTGGATTATTCCAGCAATCACATCTGGTGTTCACCAGCATGTCCTGTCAGCAGAAAGAAATCCTAGTCATCATAAAGTAGTATCTTCTATAGTAGAGCATAGCTAATACAAATCCTATACTTATACATACAACATAACATATGTAACATGTTGTTATGCAACATATTTTGTGTCTGAGAAATGACTTTTATTAAGTGAAAGTGAGTCGCATGAGCTGGTTGGGGTGAATGGCAGGCACAACAAGTACAACAAGTACAACAAGTACTACAGGCTAGATTGAAATCACCGACCAGCATGAGATGTTAATCTAAAGCCATTAAAGATTCCTGGCTGAAAACAGAAAAGGGCTAATATAAGTTTTATTTCGCTTTTTCCAAACTGAAAACTGTAGTTTCAGTGTGAGAGTTTCACACTCAAAAGAAAATTTTTGGATCGAGTTTTATTTTAAGGCAAAGCTACTTTCTGGCATGCAAGTAATATTCAGTTTCACTGTCACAGGAAACAGTTTCATATTCATACTGGAGATCAAAAGAGAGGGACACTGAAGCTACATTCCATCTGTGTGGATGGTTCTCTTACAAATCCTCATAAAAGAGGTAACCTGTGTAGGGGGGGGGGGCATAAAGCAGTCCGTGTTGTTGAGGGCGGGCAGTGTTGTGTAAGGAAAGCATATGATTACCATAATAATGAAACAACAATATGGAAATTGGTCTCTTCTGCTGTACAGATAATATTGTAGCAGCCGTGAGACGACAAGTGACACAGACAGCTAAAGTGTAATTGGGGACCCATCTGCAGAAATGAATACAGCTGATCTTGCATTTCCAGTGTGTCAAAACTGTAGGATGTCTCCCTTCATTACGATCCATCGTGGAGGAGTTCTCACGCTGGAAGCTTTGGCTCATGTGAATTTGTGGACAGAGTGGAGAAAAAAAAAGGATAATGTTGGCATTGTCTCGTTCAGCTGCATGAAATTGGATAAAGTGATGGGAAATAGATGAACAGTAACGCTGGGAATTACTGGGAACCGATACGGCAGATATACAAAAAGACATTTCCTTTAGTTTGTCACATTCTTACACAGGCACACAGAGAGTGGGTGCAGGGACACAGCGATATGAAATCTGATTACATTTATTGCCAGCAGTCTCCCTGCATGTGTTTTTGCATAGAGGATGGAGGAAGAGTAGGCTAAGTGTTTTTAAAGTAAAAACTTCACATTTCCTATATATCTTACATATATTATATATCGACAGATTAGCACTCATTTTGCTGTGTTACTTTCATGCAGGAACTCCTATGACTGTGCTCTACATTATGTGTGTTTATCGGCAGTTTCTGGATAAATGCTTGAAATGCATCTAATGAGTAGATTAGGATTGATCTTGTTTTAAGTTACAACTGGGGAAAAGCACTTTAAGATAATTTTTTACTGCTGAAGGAACAACAGGCTGAAATTTAGTCCAACTGACCATTTACTTACCACTTCATTATTCAACCTGACAAAGGCTTTTTCCTGGCAAGATAACAATTTGACTTAGGCAGCAAACTGTGATGTATAATTTGTCTATGATGCACATAAAAAAAACAACATCTCTACATCTGCACCCACAGTTTTCTATATAAGACCACACATGCTTCCAAGTAAATAGCTGTCTTATTTCCAAAAGGTGGTGCGCTGCACTTGAAAATAAAGTACCTAACTTTTTTAAAGTAGCATGCAAATTTAAAACAGAACTAGCAGCTTAGACTTAACTTATGCAGTAAGAATTGTAATCACCAGATTTATTATTGTATTGTGATTCCAATGTCTCAAAATCTTGGTCCTTGTAACAGATTTATAGTTTACTAGACAAATTATCTGGCCTTTGCTAGGTGTTCAGTAACAATGTCAAACAAAATGCAAACACAAATGCATTCTAGTTGCAGTTATTTATAAGAAGGCATCAGATGAAGAAGTTTGGTACTACTTTCAGTTGGATTAGGCCAAAAATGAGATTGTAGCTCTTTTGTGTTCACTCAATACATATAGTTAGAGGTTAACTTTTGTTTTTCCAAACTTTTTATGAAAATGTTTGACCATGCGGAGGAAGTATGTGGGATCTTACTTTCAAGTGAGGAAGCTAATAGGTGGTGAACTACTACAACTTTTGCTTTTTGAAGTTGTCATGAAAATGAAAAGCCTTATTAAGACCTATGGGGTCCTATTTTTGGTTAGACACCAACGGGAGGACAGTAATGAGACCCAGGCTCCCCATGATATTATTTATATGTGTCCCAATTTTCAACAACAAACGGACAGAAAAATGGGTTATCTATATTGATTTCACTTATTTCTTTAGTCTTTTACATGCGTTATAGACATTACACAGGATTCTGGTTTTAAAAATGTATTGCCTGAACACTATGGTTGCCCTTTCATTTGATTGTTACGTATGTGTCTACACCCTGTACTATGAAGCACTCTACCGCTGGGTGGTGATTAGTAGGACTGGAACCAGGCTGGACCCAACCCACATCAGAAAACAAATATTGAGAGAGATACCCAGAGAGATAATTAGCCACTGCAATGTGAAACAGCTACATCTGGCCCAATCTGTTCATGTCAGTATGAAAAACTACTGGCTCAGTCCACCCCAGTATGATTTATTATGCTTTGCTGCAACAATGAAGGCAGCAAAATAAGTTCTAACAGCTAAAACCATTACTGTGGACATGTTCTTAGTGAGAAGCATCATTATGTGATTCCACGGCATGAGAACATGATGAAATATAGAAGTTGCTCTCCTGACACCATCAGTTTTGGACAGAAAAGGACAAGTTCTCACCTTCTCTATTTAACAAAAAAATAAAAAATCCTATTACTCCCAGAAAATGTCAACAACAGGGTAAGTGCTCCCTTGGCTTGCATCTACTACACAGAGGAAACTGACAAATGTCATGCTTTCAAACACGAGCTGCTGGCCTTTCCAAAAGTGAAAAAGCAAGAAACACCTGTTTCACCTCCAGAGGAGGAAGAAGTGGGAGATCATAGGCGCAAACAGTTTGTCACCTTCAGTACATCACCTACAGTAAATGAAGCAGTCATCACGCAACATTACCTCAGTCAGCTCAAGGGCAAATACTTAATTTAAATGTAATTTCTCTGATGATCTCCTTCCACTCTCATACACGCGCACACACACACACACACACACAAATAAAGCTATTGATCCTGTTTCTTATTTCCTGACAGCTAAACTTGACTTAGTGGTTTGAGTCAGAGTCCACGCTACAGCCACAAAACTGTAGTGCTCCCTCCAAAAAGACACATAAATGCTCAGGGGTGGAGAGCAAGGCAATCTGTTCATGTACACATCCATCTGTTCCGCAGATTCATCTTTTCCTTCTGCATTACCGTCTACACAGGGCTGTGCCTGCTGTATGACGGGATAACTGGGTTTATATCATACATGATAATTGAGCCCTAATGAACAAACTGCAGCAGTCAGCTAACAAACTGAAACCTCAGCTCAGGGTTTTTCTCTTTGCTCTTCGAATGTAAACTCTGGCTTCACTGCGTTTTGAAGAGAATGGATTATTTTAATCTCGGGGACTTGAATCTGTCTGTACTTCAAAATTTCCAACTAATGCTTTGAATAGACTGATGGCATTGATGCTGTACACTGACCTGCATATGCACTGTAAACCCATTAA
>OMLM01000191.1:19415-45016 GCA_900302695.1 Helostoma temminkii | reverse complement strand
TATATTGATTAAGAACCAGGTATGCATGCTGTAATATCAAAAGTTGACCATAATATCAACATTTGACCACTTGTGACCGCTAAGTGATTTCTTGACTCCCCACTCCCTATCACTATAATTTAGTTATCAGGATTGTCTCTGTGCTTCCTCGACAATTCAAATAATAAACATTTAGTAATTTTCTGATGCAGCTTAGTGAAACCAAAGTTGGCTAGAAGTTGAATATTACACAAAAACAGTCCGTTTGACATTATGTACTCTGCACAAAAACTTTGATTCAAATTATAAAGTATTCCATTGAGCAGTTCAGCACAGCTGACCTTATAGTTCTGACACAACAAGAGTTTCAAGGATTCATAAAGTACTGTGTAATGGTGAAATGCTGCTAAGTGCTAAGTTTAATTTGTTGCTGCTGAAATACCTAAGAAAAGAGAATTATAATGGTGAGGTCAGTTCTCAGATTCAGTTATATTATTGTAAATACCTTTTCACAGCATTGTATATGTGGTATTAGAGCTTCATGTCTACTGTTGTGATCTGTCTTGTTGATGTGCAATAGTGACCAATATTAGGATTATGACTGCCATCAACTGTAGTTTGGTCCTCTTCGTCCCCAGTGGGACAAGAGGTGTCAACAATCTGCCTCCAAGGTTTCTCCTTCCTGCCATTACCTTGTAGAGGTGGCAAGACATCAGAGACCTCAGGGAGATATACCAACTGGTAAGTGCAACCTAGCTGGGAAAGTTGCTAGTATGCCAGACAAAAATTAGCATCTGGTCCACCAGTTTGAGAGCTAAGCATGGTGGTCAAGACCTCACCCATAAAACTTCACTACATTACAGAAATGCCAGGACATAACAGGACATCAACCTATTTCTCTATGTGAGAAAACCCTAGTGATGGAAGGTACATTAATTACAGAAAGGTCATTTTATAAATGTAATTAGAAACACTGTGTCAGCTCTAATCATATTGTGACTGTTCTGCTGTACTACTCTTTGCTACTGTACTGTAGCGGCAGTCACACTGTCCTAATTTTAATATGTTAAAATCTCTAAATTCTGCCAGTTGTCAATAGGTTTACCTCACAATGTGATCTCAGAAAGCTGATGTTTGAATATTTCACCATGCATGTCAGACAAAAGAGTTGTGAGAAGTGCAAGATGATGCCCAACAGAAATAAACTGAAAACATTTTGCATGTTCTCCCCAGTATGGACAGAAAACTAAAATACGAACATATTAAAAACATTCCTCTCACTTCAACTTGCTACTTCACTGTCTCATTCATCCTCTGCACTTTTCACATCTCACTTTCTCCTCCTTATCGCTCATTCCTGCCCTTCTCTGTCCTCCCCTCTAATTTCTACCTGAGGCAGTGAGAGCAGTGGTAGGTCTATATAATAGTTAAAGTGAGGGCTGTGATGGCATCTGATGATGATGAAAAGCCTGACTATCCTACATTCTTTCCATTTTGAGCTTAATGTCCTGTCATGTCCACTGACGCCTGAGTGCGGGTACGGTTAGATAAGGAGAGAGAGGGAGATCCATGGAAGGGAGGTAACAAGAGTGTGAGATAAGGCAAAACTCTATTGAAATTAGGGACACATTTCGTCCTGTAGAAGACAGAGGAATAGGAGACAATAAAATCAGCCTTGTGTAAAAATACTCCCATCACAAAACAAGATGTTCAAGAACTAAAGAAGATTTAAAGTTCTTGTCTGCAAAACAAAATGAAAGTTTTACACATGGAGATGCAATCCTCTGCCCTCTGTAACTGACAGGTATCAGTGTGGGGGTAGAGGAATCGCCTGAGTCTGATACGGTCAGATTGTAGTCTCCTATGAGGTGAATGTCAATAGGCATAGTGGTCTCCCCGTGTGAGTGGTGCACCTTGGGCAGCAGTGTCATTGACATTTAAGTTTGACAGAGATAAAAAGCCCTGTGTGCAGTGACTGATGATACAGGCCAGCAGCGATGACTCAGCCACGCTCTACTTTGCTGTGGTGATAAGTAAAACGAAATCAGGCCGCTCTCTTCTCTGATTGGGCTCATTGTACAGAGAGCACATCCAATGACAGGGCAGTGATGAGGCACAGCAGCAAATGTGAGGCAACCTGCAGCTCTAGATTAATATCTGCTGCGCCACTAAGTCACTATGACCCTCAGTGAATTAATGTGCCATCCCTCAGAGCGCAGCTTTACAGAGCTGTGGTGTCCAAAGGTCTATTTGAATATCTTTCAATGTGGAAAAACACCTCCCCCACTGGGTGGATCCTCTGAGTGACTCTGATCCTGAAATCCTGAAAGGTCAAACTCAAACAAATCACTTTTCACTGTACCAAGTATCATCCAAGGCATCATTCCCACTGGGGACATTTGTCATCTTGCTCATCTTTAACGGCTGCTCTTCGCTCCCAGCAACAGACTTCAAAAGTCGGATGAGTTATTCGTACGTGGTTCTAGAAGTTAAAGTCCCATTCATTTTCCGCACAACTCACTGCTGGACAAAGTAACCCTCTCAGTCAAATTATCAGTACAAAAGATGAGCAGATGCATTAGAATATGGTTCTGTAATGTTATATGTATATATGTTGAGTTGCCCTGAGTTTTGTTCCAAACTACCCTAACCCTCTGATGTGTGCACTTTGCTAACCCCGCAGGAAATCCTGCAGATTCAGAACATACTGACACTCACCAACATGTGGCAATTCATTAAGTATGACACTGTCCTCAAAAGAAACTCTGTTAAAAATCCTGCACCCATGGACCCTGCAGCTATAGATTAATACATATGATGTAAATTCCATCACATTTTCTATGTGAGGGTGAAAACATAATATAAAATATATGAATCTAATGATGAATAAAATATCTGATGCATATTTAAAATAATATATATACACATTGTACAGAGTGTCTGTGAATGTCCCTCCACTGTTGCTTCTCCTGAGGTTGCTTCCTTTCTTTATTCAGCTGAAGGGGCTGAGAGTGCAGGGGTGCTGTATGCTGCACAGAGTGTAAAACACCTTGAGTCATTTATTATTTTGGGACACATAAATAAAATGTGATTTAATTTGAAATGCAGATTTTCCTTCAAATCATTCAAATAGCGAACTATGAATAAATATAGCGCGATTTTTTAACTTTTGGTTTCCAAATTACTCATATAAAGTTGTACAAAACTTGAATATTTAGCATTTCTCATACTTTGCAAACCTCTACAGACAGTGAGTGATTGCAAAATCAGCACAAAAACGTGCGCCCTTATCAATCTCCTCATTTAAGTGCAAAAGTGATTTTCTGGTATGAAACCATCTGCTATTCCACACGGTGAGCTAAGGATTCAGATGGAGAATGTGATGAACTCAGGAGGAGGAAGTGAGATAGAAATCTAACAGTCTTTTTTTTTCTTGATGAGGAAAAGTGTCTCAGTGTGAGGTCTTTTAAAGAGGATGTAAAAAAATCCTCTGGGGGAACTGTCAAAATGTGCGACAAAGCCCAAACAAACTCTGCTGAGCTATTCCAGTCTAAAAATGTGCAATATTTAATATTCAACATGAAAAGGCATTATGCAGGCAAACACAGGGTAAACACAGGTACAGCCAGCGTGAGGATACAAGCCACCCTGAATCACTGCCAGTTTTAAAATGGCAACCTCATATCTTCCAGATAGCCGCCATGGCTCTCAGTGGAATGAATCCTTTGAATGGGCCATTAAATCATTAAAACAACCTCCCATTCAGAGGCCTCTGCAGCATAAGTTATTAACTACACACAACACAAAGGCCCTCACAGGAACACTCAAAACAAAAAAATATGGAAAGATAAAAAAGAAGTGCTGTAACGTTATCAAACGCACTAAAAATTCACATGAAGTTGCAAATTCACATTAAATAATATTACCTTTTGCCTTTTTCTGGAAGAATTTCTTTGAATAAGCAACAATGTATGTGTAAATTTCACAGAAACAGAAGTCTGATGTCTTCTGACAGGAATGACAGCTTTTTTTAAGTTATTGAACACATGAGCGCTGGTGTTACAGGATTTATCAGCACTCTTGACATGATGACACTGTGCTCTTTTTTCTGCCATCTGGGCAAATCAATAAAACTGGAGAAATGACTCCTGGCATAAAAAAAGCAATATTTCTGCATTTACAGTGAGTAAACCTGAGGTCTGTGTCATGGTTTCCTCTGTGCATAGACTTCATTTTCCATAAGCAGATGGATGGTCAAAACCAAAATTTTGCGGACTTGCTTTGTCCTCGAGCCTAACATCTGTTCGTTTTGTGTGAGCTTATTGCATTTCTGTTTAGAAATGCAATAAGCTTGAGGGGGAGCACACAGTGGGGGCTTGTGTTTATTATATTTTAATTTTATTTATAAACATAATAATATATTATCGAGCATAAGTATATATAGTGCTTCATCAACTTCAAAACTGTTTTAGAATTTGTGGTTTTCTACACTGTGTACTTTGTAAGTTTTAAGAGGAAAATGTAACCTAACAACTGGCTCTTATTCTGCACATTGCTTTTCTGTCTGGCACACATTGCTCCTCTGCCTCTACTCCCTCCGTCCTCATGCTTCCTGTCACTTGTGCTGTGTACAACTAAACTGAAATAAAATATAAATAAAATATATCCATTTTCTCCTCAAACATCTCTGGATGTGTGTGCCTATTTCTTAAGTGTCTGGGTGTCGGTGCCTATTCTGTACCTACAGTTCAGGCTGCCTCATTACATCGCCAAGCAGTCATAAATTGTTCTTCAAATTGTGGGTGACAGCAGACTGTTGGCTGGAGGCGACTGGAAACAGCCTGAAGCTGAGTTTTACATCTTTCTAACATTAGGACATAAACATATGAGAGCCAAAAATGTACTGAGCATAAAGAAAAGTCAAGTTGTTAAATAATTTATGTTTACATTAAAAGGGCTCTACATCCTGTTCAAAAGTAGCCATTTTAAAGAGGGTTTTAAATACTGTGGATATGAAAACCACGCAGAAACCTACTGTTTAGCTGTAAACGGTAGGTTGCTGTTCAGTTTCTACTTTGTTTCTAAAAAGCAAGAGCTTGAAAACAGAATCAGAAAATATTTCTTGTCATATAAATGTCAATTTCTTTATGAATGTCCTTGATATTGAATCATTTAAACTTAATGGCAAACAAAAACACTCCAGGTCATGTCAACACACAAGAGATTAATTAGAGGAAAACAAAATGTTCCTCAATACACACAGTCTTAAAGGTAAAACTGAGCACTTTTCATTAGCAGCAACGACTAATTGGTGAAATCAAAGCCTTGTCTGGGTCTGAGCTCTTTTGAAAAAGACATGGGGAATGAATAGCTGTCCGTTTCACATGTCTTGACGTTCTTTTTAGAAATCGTCTACACAGTGTGCATAGGCAACTGACATATCCGAGAAGGCAGAATTGATGCTGAACGATATATTCAGGTTTTGGAGCAACAAAAGCTGCCATCCAGACTTCTTTTACAGAGAGGGCTTTTCAGCATGGCAATGAAAACCAAGCCACATTCTCAAAGACTCAATAAAGACTGATAGATATTGAAGGGAAAATATCTAAGGAACATCAGTTGTGCAGACTTGCAGAATATGATCAAAGCACTAAATTACCTCTTTAAACTAATCTGCAGCATTTATTATTCCAAATGTTCCCGTGTTGAACCAACATGGTTTGAGTGACAGTTTGAACTGCAGCTAAGAGGACAGAGTGTCACGCAGTTCAGCCAATCTTGTAACAACAAACTCTTGGTTTGATACCCATGCTGCTCCGGGCTACTGTCAATACTGTCATCCACTCCTCCACTGTCTTCTTCACTATGTGCTGCAGCTCTCCTCTGTCTCTCGACTCTGTTTTGAAGGATTTCAATAAGAAGTTGCTGGAGCCCAGACAGAGTCAACATTTGAGAAAGTGCAACAATAAAAGATGAGAAGCCATCTGAGCTGAGAACAGCTTAGCATTAAAGTTTACTTAGGAAGTACGTATGCAGTACACGGCTTTATGTAAATGAGCACATTTATGTTTCATTCAGGGGTTTATGGACAAAGGGGTTAGGTATGGTGGCTGAGAGAGCACACACTGAAGCATATATAGGCAGCACAAGTAAATGACAAAACACACAAGCAATGTCACAACCCATAGTACATGGTATGAAGAAATACAAAAATACTGCAAGTACACAACAGCAGAACTGTGTTAAAACACAATAGCAGTATTTGGAAGATACCGAAAGTCACAACCAAATAACCGAACATGTTCATTCTCATCTTATTTTATGGAGAACATGCTCTGAGCTGTTTGTCCAGCGGCAGTGATTTTGAGCCAAGTAGTGATATATAGGGGTGACTCTTTGCATCTCACTATCAATTAATTTCTTTCAATTACGTGTTAGTGGATCCTTGAGTTGAGGCTAATTTGTCACAGTACAGTAAGGTATAGCTCTGCTGAAGGGTAATCATCAAAGCGAAGCTGAACTGGTCTCAAAGGCAAAGTGGATTCTACTGCATCTCTCTGTCCAAGTAAAAACTCCTAATGCAAATCTCAGCTTGCTGTACTCCGCATTGTGAAAGCCTACAGGCTAACGTTATCAGCTATACAACACACATCAACCAAACAGTCTAATTTTTGCTGCTGCTCAGTGCAAACGCTGTGTTCAGACCAGCACAAATGAACTGCACAAAGAGTGAAACAAACCAGAGCTCGATTCCACTGGACTAAACATGGTAGGTGTGAAAAAGCCTCAAGTCTGGATGCTAGTCTGCAGCAAACAATACATGAGAGGAGTTGTAGTGAAGCAAAGTCCTGCACTCTCCAAAAGGTTTATTAGTTGAAATTCAGTTTTTAGAGTTTTTGTGCCTTGTATTTGACTTTACCACATGAAAATAGTTTTGAAACTGATGTGTTATCCAGGAAGCAGTGCTTTTATTGACAATAGCGGGCATTTGAGAGTGAGCATTCGCTTGGGGCCGAACTACAGTAAGATTACATGTTTCTTGGAAAAGGTTATGGCATGGGAAGGTATTCTGTCTGCTACGACTGCAGAACTGTTGTTGTGTAAAACTGACAACATTTTTCAAACACCTTGTGCACTGAAAGGAGCTCTGAGGCACATGGTCAAGTACAGTTAGTCATTCGTTTTTCTGCTCCTGTTCTCTCTGCTTCCCTCCCCTACATTTACGTTTGCCTTATCTCGCCATTCCTGTCCCACATCTATCTGCCCACGTGTCCCTTCGTCTCATCTCAACATTTGCTCCAACAACTGGAAAACTCTCTCAGTGTGAGACATGTGGTGTTCATACAAGTGTGTGTCATTTAAATAAATAAAAAGAGTGAGTGATGGCAAGTAATGTCGTAGTGGTGAGATGAATAGCTGATGCAAAAGTGATGGAAAAGTCACATTAATATCTGAGTGAACTCTGAATGTAAGACCCTGACAGGGAAATGAAGTAAAGTATCCCTAAATATAGACCCGAGAGAGAAATACTGTAAAACTATGTCAAATTTATAATATCTGAGGGAAAGTCACAGAAGACAGATGCAGGGGAGAGAAAAATTCAATAGTCACAGTGCATAAACAAATGGGTCACTCTTTCAGCATGAAAAAGTGTTTAGGGTATTCAATCCTGTCCTCATTAGGTACATAATTGATTTTCTCTAAACACAAAGTCTTGGGTTGACCTGTTCATTTGTTAGATACACTGAAGCCACTTTAACCTCAGCGATCTGCATATGGCTTACACATAGAATGTAACAATCCATTCTCTGAACACACACTCGGGGTATAAAGAATGCTGATAATTATAGCAATAGGTGGTCCGCAATCTGCAGCGTAGTCTTCAGCTGATGGTTCAATACAGACTATTGTGTGTTTCCCTTATAAACTTTGCCTTGAGGTGTTACTGAACTGAGTGAAGCTGTATAGCCACCATGTCCTCATTACTGAGTGACAGCTGATGAAAACCAACAAATATAAAAGCAGAAGAACAGCCGGAGGACATCCATAACACTCTGGAAAACTCAGTATCCCTCCATTTTAGATTCTGAAAGCTGGTGTGACATGACATGAATTACTTCTGCTTCTTCAGTGTCATTGGTGGCAAAAAATAGAGTCTGTGATTTTTGGGAATTATGGAGCAGAGAAAGTTTGTTTAGCCTTTAATTTCTTCTGGAGAATTCTGCCTATGATTATGTCATAAAATAAGACCTAAACATATCTAATCATTGGTGATATATTCAGATATAGTTGTTGTACTTTTCTGCCCATAAGTATGTCCAAACTGTAGGGAACACAGTGGCAGATAATCCGTTTTTGACAATAAACTCTTGAAAGTAATTTTTGCAATGATTTTGGAAGACATTAAAGAATTGCTCATATACTGCTGGCATCAGAGCAGAAAATGCTTAACTACATCCACAATTAAATATGTATTTGAATTATGAAAGATATTTAAATAAACCTGTCAACATTTATTAGTCTTTTTTATTGCAGCTGGAGATAAATATACAGTTCTATATATACATAATAATGAACATTTATTGTCCATCAGTATACTCAAGTCTCTCAAGTGACCATCCTCACATCTATATTATAAAAATATATTTGTATTCAAACAGTCAGACCTTTTTTACTATTTATTCACTCACAGCCTTTCATCTTCCCTTTATCTGTACAATTTAATTAGAAGTCTGTCATCTCCCATGCTCCTTTGTGCCTTGCCTCTTTCATCTCTTGTCCAATACAGATCAATTCTTCATGGCACACATCCCTGGTGCCTGTTGATGTTGTCAGGCTTCCTAAGAAGCACAGAGGACCAGTTCACACATCCCAAAACACCACAGGACCTTGTAAAAACCAGAACGATCGAACAGTCTCCCACCATTTTGTCTTTTATAAAACACTCTCCTGTGCTTTTTGGCTTTAATGCTGTTTTAGTTCAGGCACACCTTTGGAGAGAACAAACAAAAAAGAAAGGCACCGTGTTGCCTGTGGCACGTTGTTTCACTTATGAATAATTTCTAAATCATATGGAGCAGTTGTCTGCAGAAGAATTATAATGCACTAACCCTCTTGCACTGAGTGGAGGATCTGCAGGAGAGCAAGGAAGGTGAACAGAGACACAAGGATGGAAGATGTGTTCACTAATTTTGGAGAAAAGAGCAAATATTAAGTCCAGAAGGTGAGCACAGGAAACTAAAATTGTAATAGCAGGAGATTAATGAAAAGAAGGAAATTCAAATCCCCTGTCGCTCCCATGCTGCCCCCCCCCCTTACAAGCTAATTTAATACATTTGCTGAATTTGTATTGTTAAATATGATTTGAATCCGTATGATTCATGGCCAGTGATATCCCACAGGTGATTAACTAGTCTGAGCCCTTGCAGGTCAGAGTGAGAAAGTGTCTGTTTAAACCATTAGTTGGGTAATTAATCTGGGCACATTCACAGTCTGCATTACAACTCAGGGTCTAACAACCTAGTTGTGATGGGAACATAGTGTAGTTGCAATATTGCTAACATTGTTTCCCTAAATTATTCTAATATGAAAACCACCATGTGTCGTCATGCTATTTGGAGAAATCAACATGTAGATGGCTGCTCAACATAGTGAAGGTTATTCTGGCAGTCCAGCTTGCAATTAGAGGCTTCCTTCCCTGATGAGATTACACTTTAAAGAGCCCACTCTTTTGCCTCCAGCAACCACAGCGAGCAAGCAAAGCGTGGCTATCTATCCATCAGTGCCCTCAATCTATATTGGAACCAGCCGCTAAGCTGGAGGGAACATTGCTAACGCTTAACGGCATCAGTGGAAAGCACAGGTGGCTGCAGCAGTAGCTGGAACCAAAGGAGTAAGTCACCCTGAGAGTTGTGGGGAGGGTGTATACTGTGTTTGGCTATTAGTCTTGCTGGATTAGCATCTAATACCCAGCACCTTCAGATCCTTCATCAAAAAGAGAGGCGGCCAGCTGAAGCAAAAATGGCTGTCACATAAGGTCCAAATGTCATAAGCATCAACACATACACATTCGCACAGAAAGAAGTGGAAGGACATGACAGAACATCAGGGCCCTGAGAGCCATTCACCCTCCACACTGTGACAGATAGAGGGGGGGAGTGTGTGTGTGTGTGTGTGTGTGTGTGTGTGTGTGTGCACAAGCTTCAGGTATATGCTTTTGTCAGCCAGCTATGAGACCACAGCTGCCTAGAATACAGGATGGAAAAACTAATGATGTCTCAGTCAGACTAAGCCCTAATCCCCAATGACATTTCTGAATGGAATTGTTTATTTAGTCCAGCTTTAATGACAAAAGGGAGGATTTTCTTCCTGTTGAGGTCCAATTACAACCCCAATAACACCACAAGCAAACTAAAACAAAGGTCAGACCTCATCTTTGAGAGTGTAGAGGTTCACTGTAAGTGATTTTTAAAGCAGCAGGTCAGTTTGGAAAAATTGTCTTCTTGTACACTGCCGGGTTGCAAGTATACCGTTTCTGTAAGTAATATGTGAATAATAATCAAATATACGGTCCAACATTTAAATTCATTACACTAATTCATTCAGCAAAATTTACCTCATGAACCTCTGGTAGTCCACCCAGTATTTGTGCTACAGTACACTGCAACACAAAGTACAGAAAGTTTGCTAACTGAGTTGGCATGACTGCAGCTGCTACCCCTACATAGCCAATAACAGCCATACCAGCTGACAGACCTTCTTACAACTATTTCCAGGCCAAAGCCAGAATAAACCACATGATGTTTGCGTACAGTATATTATGCTTAGGTGATTACGCCATGCCAGCGAAATCTGTTCAGGCTCCTGTCTGGTGGCGCGTAGAGTTGTGTTCATAAACGTCAACTGATATTTCATTTGGCATTAAACTTGATTAAAATGGATATTTAACACCAAACATGCAGGGAAAAGGAGGGAAAATCATGACCTCTTTGGCTTCAGATAGTCTCAGAATGTAGTTGGATTCTGGGGCATGTTGTTACGTAACCCAAGGGAAGGGAGCTGTAGATACATTGAGGTGATGATACAAATGTCAAACTCACACCAGAGTCCTTCATTCTCATCCCACAATGTCACATAATGATGCTTCCCACTGCATCTCATACAGATGCTAAAGCTAACCCTTTAGGCACAAAAAATCAGGGTTAGATTTACTTAATAAAACAGACACCTCCTGGAATGACTTCAGCACTGATGATTTACACCAAATATATACATATATAAATAAAGCATCAGTATCTGAAACCCTTGAAATGAGAACAGGCTAATCGTCGACTATACTTTTAAAATAAAAAATACAGACTATCCATAAACCCCAGCCTCACAAATAATTTGCAGGATTGAATCAAGGCCTCAAATCTTACCAGAAGTTGAATGTAACAGGCATCGTAAGGTACAACTGATTACAGTATTCAAGCCGTGTAATAAATTAACATTTTATCACTGTCCAGACTGTGCATGAATCCTGGATTTATGTATTGCTTCTTTTCATGTTCAGTCCAACTATCCTGTTCACACTCATCTCACATGCAGGTGAATCTCCCTCTCTGCTGACATTTCTGTGAAAAAATGTTGAGCTGTGTGAATTTCAAAATCCAATCTTCAAAATGTGTTGATATTATAGTAACACTGCGCAATACGACACCTGAAGGAGTTTCTTTAAAAATGCAGCACATCAAATGATTATTCAGAACTATTTTAATCTTTCACCTTTATTCCTATTATTTATTATAACATTGTCCTCATCATAGTCAATCCTGACATCTGCTAACACAGTGACTTGCTACAAATATTCTAGATAAGTAACAAGTGTTATTTGCCCATGCAATAGAGCGACATCAATCACCTTACCAGCAGGAAGACTGCATGCGCATCTGTTTCATGAAGTGACGACGCTATAATTGATGTTTAGGCACAGACATTAGTTGTTTATAGGGGAAAATATGGTTCTTAATGTGTTTTTAAGGTTAAACACTTTGTTGTAATAAACTATAATACTAATAATAAACTCTTGGTTGAGAATTTTTAGTCATATTTAAAAAAATAGTGTTGATCGTGGGTTGCAAATGGGAAAAACAGCTGTCTCATGTGTTTAAGTCCATCATATTGACATATTCATCCACCTTGACCACCTCTCTAAGTGGATTTCCTCCTTCGCTCCTGTCAGAACTATTACAGCTGCCAGAGGGCTCTGTCACTAGAACGTAAACACATGTTCTTTTGGGGGACGCGTTAAAATGACTAATGCTCACTTCAGTTTAAGGAAAAAATTTTACTTTTCAATCGTTCCACTAGGAAATATTAAGTATAGTTGTGCAATGAAAAAAAAAAAGATGACACCAGAAAAATAACATCTAATTTGATAAAAGTGACTCCAGGCAGCCAAACAAAGCAGATTTCGAGTTAATTATGAGCGTTCTTAAAACCTTTTCAAAATATCTCTGTTTTTGAGGACAGAATCATCTGTGTTTTTAAATATTGATCACTGAGTTTCAGGAGGCCACAATATTTCCTGCGTGGTTATGAAGAAATTTGGAATGATGAAACTACTTTTATATAATGAGTCATTCGCTCCCCCACAGCTTCAAACAGACAGACTCTTTGAACGTCTAAAATTGGAGACTGTGGTTATTGGGCTATTTTTCCTGCTTCCTCTCCTGACTAAATGACTGCTGGACATCTCTGCTATTACAGTTAAATATTCCCATACTCTAAACTCAGAGACTTGTATGAGACCCATGAGCTGAAATGCACACAGTAACACAAAGCAATAATGATATCCACAATTTCTAATCCATTACTGCAAATGTAAAACAGAAACTAATTAAATAAACCATTGTAAACAAAGGTCTAGAAGCCAAAAACCTGCTGATAAAGTAAACACAAAACCACATAAAGTAACAAATGATGCCGTGTAAATAATTATCTTTTATTCCAGCAGAGCTGTGAGAATAAGAAGGCAAAAGAGAACGGCATGAATAACGAACACAGATGAATAATTTAACTCTAATACTCCTAATACTAATTATGACTAGCCTCCTTGGACCAACAGAATTTATTTGTGGCACCCTGTGATCGCTGGTATTGCTGCCAGTGTCCTCCCAATTGAAAAAACAGAGCTTCTTTTACATCAGAAAACAACTGGGCACACAGCCTGGAACAGTGGGAAAACGCTGGCAGCAGCAAAAGAAGGCAATCAAGGTCCCTAGTGTTATAATAACTGTTGCTCATTTAGACAAACTTGGCTTTGGGAATATTTTTGTCTTTTGTTTTGCTGTTATCACCAAACGCAGTGTAAAGATATGCTACTGTTATAGACTACTGTTTGAATTCTGCCAGTTATGTGCAACCATCAGAACATTAACACCACCTGGCCGTGATGGACAGAGTCAGCATGGGCTCTCTGACCGCTCTGCAGCTACACAGCCACATATGGAATAAGCTGGGATTTTCTGTTCCGACATCTCATTAATTTTACTGACCCTGAACCAACACAGATTATGGGTGTATGCTACAATGCACTGCTCTAGGTTGATATAACAGAGATTTGCTAGTTCACGTATCTTCTAACCTTTGTCTTCCTCATTCTGTCTCTTCATATTTGTAATAACCGTGACAAGCTCCTCCACAGAGAAGCAGAGGACATAAGGCAAAGATAGAGTGACAGGTACCCTGAAAAAAATTGGTTAGTTTGGGCCAAGGTTTTAGCTCATTTAATAGTACAGTCAGACACAGACATGGTCTGAGAAATCATGATGCTATTATCTAAAAATATATATATTAAGTTTTCTTCACTTTACATTTATGCATTTGAGCTAACGCACTTGAGTGTACTGTGTTTTTTTAGTTTAGGACAGCGTAGCGTTTTTTTACTCCGCATTCGGCATGGCATGTCAGTTTTGTTTAGCTTTAACCTATAAAAGGTTAATTAAATTTCATAAGAATTTTCTTTATTTAGTTGTCCAGAATTTTGGATTAACTAGCTGGTGAAATATTATTTGTGGAAAATAAGTAGGCTACATCACAGCTGTTATCTCTTTTTGATGCCAGCTGATATTTGTCATACAGGTTATTTCTAGGCTGCTGATCAATACTGGTCGACATTATTGATCTCCTTTGATACTCTACACACACTGCTATCTTGCATAACTTAAGCCATAAAATGATGTACCAATCTTCTTCCTCTGTGAAGAAATTTCTGTGATATAAATGAGATGAAAAAGAAATCTACATGATTCTATAGAGAGCAGCAAGAAAACGAGAATAAACGGGAACCTGTGAAGTCCCTGCCTCATTCACCGAGCACAGGAGGAGGTCTGTTCTCATGTTTCACATTCTCCTCTGCTGTAAATCCTTTCTGAATAAATTTACTCTCGACTTGTGTGAGAAAATGCCTTTACTCAATCATTTCTACACTCATCATTGATTTCTGCTGCAGCAATATAATACCAGGCTGGTATGTTTGACTGAGACAGACCAACCTCCACTACTAAAGTCAATCAGGATAGCAAGTATGTTAAGTAACAAGCTCTTCTCTACTTGTAAAAATTAGGTGCCAAAGCACAAATACTTGTGAAACACAAACAGGAGGGAAAAGGAACATGGTCTTGATGTGACCTGAACTACAACATACTGTATCAGCTAGTGTATGTTGACAGAACAGCCTGCAGCAACTCAACATTTGTTGTTGCTTTGTCATGATCTTTTGTGCTACGTTTATGTTTTTGTTTCATTCAGCATTTTTTATTTGGAGTGAATACTGCGTCCTAAATCATTTGTCAAATGCACTATTACTGATACACAATGACAAACTGGGAAGCACAGTTTTACTCGAACACATACCAACAAACTTAATACATTATCAAAACAATGCAATTGCTGTTGGACTCCTACTCATTGTCTTTCCTCCCTTGACTGATTATATCTTCCCCCTTTTCCTCTACTTGTCTTTCAAACATTCTTAACAACTAAGCATCTAATTCTAAGGACAGTCGGAACAGATGGATACAGCCCCAAGACAATTAGACCAAAAGAGAGAACAACAAAGAGCTAAAATAATTAGTTGATGACTCAGTTAGTTAAGCAACTGCAGAATAATTGTCAACTACTTAACCATGTAATATATTTTCATGCTAAAATGCCATTTGATGAATCTAATTTCTCCAATGTGAGAATATGCATCCTGAAATCTACTACATTTTATATATTTGCACTTTGAATTCCCAGGTTGGCAAAATCAGACTTAATGTACTTAATGTAGCTGAAACTCAGAAAATCAACTTGAGTTCTTCGACTGCTCTCGACGAAAAAACACATACTTTTATCATAGTTGTACTCTATCAGTTGTAATACTTGTGTGTATATATATATATATATATAATACTTGTATTGTGCTATTATATATGTTGACACATGTGTCAGAAAACTGTGACAACAAGGTCCAGTCATGAAAAGAGTAGAAGTTCCTTACAAAAAAGAACTGAAACAATATTAGACCACAAAGAGAAACATTAAGTTAAATATTCATTAGCAAAGCTACAAAGATATAGATTTGAAAAAAGGCAAGAGGACTGTAAATATTGAAGATAAAAATTGAAATTTTAAACACGTACCTTTAATTTCTTTGTAAAAATACAGAGAGAGTTCACTGTTGTAAGATGCAGGGGAGAGATTTCTACTGTTAAGAGTCTACAAAAACAAAGCAGCCTCACCAGGTTTAGGTGGGAGACATCAAGTTCGTACTGTTGGACTTAATGACGAAACAAAAAACGAAAAGCAGGTGCCAGGTCCTTCCTGTCAAAGCCCCTTAATCTTACTGTTTGGGGAGACATTGACTTTGAACCAGCATCTGAAGGCATCTCAGACAGCTGCATATTTACACCAGCTGCCTTTGTCTTGTAAACATCATTGTTATACAGTAGGTGGCCTGCAGTGAGGCAGTAAGACCTTTTCCTTTCTTAGCATTGCTGTTGAAAAGCCACTAAGGCGATGTCCTGGTTTGATTTCACTGCTGCAGACCTTAACTTTATCTCTTCATTCCAGCACAAAAAACAGTAAATTAAAATGCCCTGTAATAATGAATAATCTCACTGGTTCCTTGTTATACAACACCTGCTTCAACCATTCTCCTCCCTTTTCATTGCATGTTATTGCATAAACAGAATCAGTAAAACAAAATTGAATATTAATGTATTGAAATATCTTTGATATTCACTGGACAGCATCCACTGTACATGTGGTAACTGCCTTTTTCTTGGTCGTGCCTCTAATTAAAATCTCACACTACTTCATATCAGTGAGGCCATTATAGAGCTAATCTCACCATCAAAATGGATTAAAAGACGTCCCTACATACGGTTCATTAGGCAATAAAATATGCATGTGCCAGCGTTGAAAACTTCAGACTGAGAGCTTGATTTTTCCTGACCTGGATTTCACAAAAATTGAATGGGTGGCAGACTGCAGTGCATGTTGGTTGCAGAAATGTGCGGAGAGGAGGAGCCGAGGAGAATCTCCTGATACGGATGAGGCTGTGTGATTTTCTGAAGCCTTAAATTTAGGAGGAATTGTCCCTCTATATGGAGATTAAAGACAAACCATTTCTAATAATGGCACAAAAATATGGGGAACTTAAGGAGGGTGCGAGAATTCATTTCAGACTGAAGCTAAGTTTGTTAAATTGGAGTTTCCACAGTTCAGGCAGGCGTAACAGAGAAAACTAGTTTGAGGAAATAGGTTCAGCAGCAGGGTACAGAGTCTGTCTGAAGCTGGGACACAGGGTCTAATCTTTTCTTTTTACAAAATCCAGCACTACTCCAAAGTAACCCTGTGGTCAGGTCCAGGGAGCTGACACAGCCTAGCTTAACCCCAGTATGTAAAACAGAAATGATATTAAGCTTAACTTATTTGTGAACTTAAAATTATTGATATGTAGCCAAGACTCCTGACTCTTTATGGAGTGATTCAGACAGTGATCGATTGAACGTCTAACTGATTTGACATAGTTCTGGGGAAAACTAAAGTAAACTGCCGAGCTGCGTAGCCTGATACTGCAGGATGACGACAAAGGGTGAGATGCCACCTAATATTAGCTTGTAACTAGGGCTGTAAAGCAATAAAAAAATATGATTCATTACATGGTCTGTGATTAATTGATATAAATTAATTAAATAAGTTAATAATAAATTAAATAAATTAATTAATAATAAGTGTTTTTGCTGTGAAAATATTTAGATTCAAATAAATTTTGGCAGATGAGTCAATCAATGAATAACATACCTAGGTCAGCATCTCTTATTTCAGAATCGATTGTAACCATATGTGACCATGTAATAATGGTATTGCAGAGAATAATCTTATCTTAAGTCTGGGTATTTTTTTACGTAAACGATTCATAAGACCAAGCAGCCTTTGCATCTGTCTCCATCAACATGATTTTATATCTAACTCTCCTTTGAGCAAATGGCTTGTTTGTTTGGGTGTTTGCTTGTTTTTCCATTTTTTCATCTCAATTTATATATGCATTAACATTTATATAGAGAATAACTGTGTCAAGAAATAAGAACCACAAATGAAAGCTATTTTCGGGAGAGCATCATAATAAAAACAAATATAACGCTACAACTAAGTAGCCAGTTATACTGACTATAAAAGGCTATAGCTCCCTTTTTATTAATATTGACATTATGAGTCAAACATCCTAGATAAATGGTGAGAGTTATCCTCTTCACTGTGGATTCACACAAAAAAAAAAGATGCAGACATTAATGAATTTCAGAATTTGTCTCCTCCGTCATTTAAAACCCTCCAGTAGTCAGAAATACATTCTCAGGACTAGACCTCTGTGTCATTTAGGTTCAGCTATGAGCCTCATGCAAAGAAATGATCCCCTACACTGACAAAGGGTAAAAAGTGATAAGAATGCCTGTGCAGAGATGGCAGTGGCAGGATTTACAGGAAGTGCAAAGCAAACACCCTGAAGCTTGAATGCATGTTAGTATGCATGCACACATGCTGATGTCACATGTGCTGTGTTCCTTAAAACAGTTTGTTGGGTTACCTGAGTTTTAATTTGCATAATCCCTGCATGAAGAGTGACAGAGATAAAGCCTGAGGCTGAGGTTTGGAACCTCTGACAGTCAGCAGTTTTGTCCCAGAAGCATCAAAGTCATGTTCTGCGAACAAACATAAAAGCCCAGACATGACCGATAATGGTTTAACAGGCCTGCTGGGGGACAGCATCTGCACACCCACTGAAACAAGAGAGAAAACAGCTATGACAATGTGAGTTAAAGTGCATAAAAAGTTAAGATTGCTCTGCTTAGTTTCAGAGTGCTGATTCGTCAGTCTGGGAGCATTTGGGTTTATCAGGGCTGCCATTCACTCAGCGTTTTGCCGACGCAAACAGCTCATTGCAAAAGGAAGTAAGCACCAAACCTTTAAGGAAATTAGATTGTGAAGTTAAAAGCTTAAGGTGTCAAGCAAATGGATGAAGTCAGAAGCAGGCCAGATTCTTAAGACAATTTCTCTATCAAACATCTGTAGGTGTCTGATTTTCCTGCCGTCCTGGGTCTGATAAAATGTGATGAGGCTCTCTGTGATGAGCAAATGAGGCTCTCTCCCTCTGGTGTCAGGCGACTTCAGGCAGCTTATCCTCATCTGGCCCGTCTAGGAGAAACAGCCCCTGACCTCTGCTGTCAACTGAGGAGGTAGTTAATGTAGTAAACAGAGTACTGAGATTCCCATTTACACTAAAACACACCAGGGGAACAGCGTCTACAGTTTTTTTTAAATCATGAAGCCATTTAAATGTCAGGATGTGAAAATGTCCAGTAAAGGCTTAACTTTTCAAAAATAAGTAAGCAAAGCTGCAATTACCTTCATTTATTTATATCTATTTTAACTAAAAACGGTGCAACTCACTGCATTGTAGTGTACTACTGATTAATATCAACTGGACTTACAGAGTAAGTGGCACAAACTGTGTAAACTCCTTGGCTAATGACATTGACAAAAGCTAACTTTTTGCAAACTTGTAGTCCAATGAAGGAAAATGGAAAAGTTGAAAATGGGCTTGTTCCACACAGGCACAAAGATTCTAATTTTTGTGTAACATTAGCTTAAACACATTTTGTTTATCTACATCTGTAACTTGGAGCAGATTGTATTTTTATGAGCAGTTAATGTACTGTAGAAAACCCCACACCACAGTGACAAAAGTAAAGTGGGTCATTATATCCAATAACAATTATAAAGTTTGTTGACTTTCTGCGCATCTAGATTTGCCTCTGCATTGTTACTGTAATGTGGAGATGACAAGGAGAATCAACAGTTCAGCCATGAAGTGGTATGTCGCACAATGCAGGACTGCATGCCCATAAAGAGCATAGTGTGTAAAAATTATTTGTCCTCAGTTGCACCTACAGCCAAGTTCCAAACTGCCCCTAGAAGCAATGTCAACACAAAAACTGCCTGCTGGGAGCTCCATGACTATACTGCCAAACCTAAGATCACCATCCACCGTGACCAGGAGCCAACCAACTGTACCAACTGTAAAGTGGATGGCAGCAGATTAGTAAAATTACCACATATTTTTGCTATGAATGTAAAACAATATTCAGTTCAAAAATGGGAGCACCAAAAAAAAAAGAAGTAAGAGGTGCTGCAGATGCAGATACGTTCTATATATTTGGTCTAGCCAGGTAAATTTATTCACATACCTCCCTGGAGACCAGTGGTTGCCACGCTGCGACGTGGATAGACGCTGTGGCATGTTGTATGAAGTCAAGATGAGCTTAGATCTTGATCTCAGGCTTTTGTTCCTGCTACAGTGGTGCTCAGTGTGACCTCAGTCCAAATCCTTCACTGAAGCTGAGGTATTCTAAAACAACTCACACAACCCAACATGTGTGAAAGTAGAGTAGCAAATGTATGTTTCATCACCTGCAAACACACGCAAAATACCTGTTTTCTCACACACACACACACACACACACACACGGGGATATAAAAAAGTTGAGATGCACCCGAGAGTCTTCAAAGTAAGCCCATGGCTCAGCGTCTAGCCAGGAGTTGTTTTTTTCTTCTGTTCTGTTTTCTTCACATCAAAAGCCTTCAATCGGATGACAAGTAGTGTCAAAGCAGTTCCATCTCAGTTGCTTCTCAATTGTTTAGCCAAAGGATCTCTTCCCCCCACAGTCTACCTTTTTTTCTTCTTTATCATATAGACTCCATTCTGAAATCATGACAGCTGTAAAAAAAGGGAGACAAAAAAAAGCCTCTAACAGATTCATAGCTGCACCGCTAATCATAAGGTGAACCGGACTACAATTTATTTCCTATTTGTTAGCTGTCATCACTGTCACTGATGCACACATCCGTCTTTCTCCATCATCTGGTGAAATACACAGAAAAATCACAATCAAGCAGATGCACACTGCACTGGCTCGCACTTTTCTCTCTGCTCTGTGATGAATTGACTGATCATTTTTAACAAACGTCTGCTTCGATCTACTTGAATAATAAAAGGCGAAACAAAACACGTTTTACTGCGGGGCATAAATAGATAAAGCATCAGGAAAACTGTACGAAGGATACAAAGGGATGGGAGGGGGGACAGAAGGCAAAGCAGCTCAGAGAGTCAGTGCGGGGAGAGATGATAACGATGAGCCCTGAGACGGGTGACTATTTTAAGACTTCCTAAAAGTGAAACGACAGCTTCAGATTCGTTTTACCTGAAAACATACACCGTACAATTCACCGGTCTGCTGAGCACTGGATAATGGAAATTTACAATAGCATACTGATTTGAATTCATTGTTGATTATCTGATTATTTATCAGATTAATTATTAAACCTATCAAATGTCAGCACATTCTGAACAATCACCTATTTCATATTTTGTCTGACCAATAGTCAAAAACACAAGAGACAAATTAAGAATCTCGATGGACAGTGAAGCATCTCCCTTTAAGCTCTAGTCTCATCAGTATATAGGTTCTTAAATACAGCATGTCACTGTTTTAAAAATATATCTTTTATAGAAATATGTTCTGAAACTTCTAAACTAACTTAACTTACTTATCTTATTGTGGAGAGATGCTCTTGAGGTCTGGCAGTGGTGCTGTGAGATTTGCCTCAAAGTTTTTCAGTGAGGTTGTCCCTTTCAACCAATCTGAGAATTTTTTCTTCTTATTTATAATTATAATTTGATAAAACTAATACCTGAAGCACTGTGCAGAGCATAGGAGATCATAGGAAAGTGTGACATTTCCCAAATGGTCAAACTCATGAGGACAAACACACACTGCAGCAGTTAATGATTCTGAAACGTAAGCCTGGGCGATATGACCAAAACATTATGTGATGGACAATAGAAAATGTATTTCTCACTTAATAAAATATATTATTATTATTATAAGAGAGTTTTCTTTATTAAAACTAGTGGCTGTTTCCCAGTAACCAAGGCCATATGTGCAATAATGACACAAAAACATTACTAGCTGTTGTCCTTTTAAGAAACTGTATTACTGACCCAAAGTAATTGCATATCGGACTTTGAATACTTTCAAAACGTAGGTGACCTACTGTCCTTGAATGCCTCCAGTACACAAACAGAAGCAGCTGTTGCTCACAGACATAAAGCTACACCTTCTGTGCATAAAGCCTGCACACAAAGGCAAGTCATAGGTCCACCCACAGCAGCAGGAGAGCAAAAGGACTTCCATACTACTGAGACAGCACATCAGAGAGCCACCCTCAATATGCACCTTTGCCTGGTATTACCTTGTGGTCTTCAGCTGCTGTGGCCACTATTACTCAAGCTTGTTGACTGGCAAATCTCACATGTGCAGACGCCTCAAAGGAAACAGCGTCAGCTTACACTGCTGCTATAACTCCAGAGAACCGCTGGCAATTAATTAATGAAACTTATTAGCCAGCTCTAGATCAACATTAATATACACCTAAAAACATTTTTCAAAAGGATTTGATCCGTATTAGTCAACTAAATAGTTCAGCGTCCACATGTTTGGCCACATACGTGGAACGTGATGACAGAGAGACAGGCACAGGCAGACAGCCACTACAGTGTATGAGTGCCCGACAGTAGCTTTTGCTCATAAGGGCATGCTCTGCACATCTAAAATCGTTGGCCTCATTTCTCCAGTGGACGTCACACTTTATGTAATGTGTTCTGACAAGAGTGTCACACCCTCTGGATTCACACACTGTACACGGCTGAAAGGCACTGCGAGCTTCCAGTAAAAAAAAAAATATAGAGATACTGTATACACACACACATTCCACACTAGCAGTAGATCCGGCAAAACCAAACGTTGTGTCTCCTCGCCAGAGAGTTGAGTGATGACATACAGGAATGACAACCAAGCTGTAAAACAGTACGATTAAAATTAAAGGAAATGTGTTACAGATCCTTCACAACCAAACTGAGACAAAGAGGTTTGGAGAAAAACGTTTAGGTGGGGTTGTTTGGTCGAGATACCTGATCCATGTTGGTCAAACCCAGAAATAAGCACAATGTGACTTTGCTTTACTCTGAGAGAAGTGCACCAATGATAAAGCATGCAACTACAGTCAGACAGTTAGAGAAGAGAAAGAAAAAGGCTGTGAATTTAGACTGCTGGGCCGTCTGAGCTAATCACAAGAATAGCTACTTCTGAGAGACTAGATGAGTGGTTCCTAAAAAATTCTTGGGACCTCAAATTGAAGCTGAAATTAACTTTGTTTTTACACAAGAAAATATTAAATTCTGTACATACTTTTAAATTTAATGTTTTATTTTTGTGCCATACTTCTAAAAACAGCTTTTAAGCCTTGAGTCTTTAGGTGGCATTTCCCATGGTATCACGTAAGAGCTGGCATTGCTAGGAAACACACCATCAACTTCCCCTGTAAATCCACATAGCATTAGCAGCCGTCCAACAGTGATTTAATGTGCACGTCACTCGAGTTTGTACTCCACTCAGAAAAGTGGGCGGTAAATAGCTTTGGTAGCTAAACAGCAATGGTTCCCACTAGGTTACCTTTCATTTGTTATTTTGACACATTTTAAGTCACTAAGGTCCACCTAGAATTTGTTTTTCTTCCATGGGTCCAGATGAAATCACAGATTTGTATAACAGGTAGAGAAGAAAACATATCTAATTTTAGTGTCACTAATAAATCTCCAATCTGGAAGCATGAGTAATAAATTCATCAGCTACTGCTTATTTTTTACCGAGAGGTCTTATTTACATCCCATAATTAAATTTTTATGCTGTGTGTATGTGTGCCTGCGGTAGTGAACGTCCTCTCATGGCAAGCGACACGGTTTTCCATCAAATCAACACGACAGCAGCTGATGTGAGGTGAAGTTGATCCACATGGATCAGAACTTGAACAATCTGGAGACTGATTTGAGTTTGTGGGTGGATCATCTGTACGGTGTTGTTTTTGTGTCCAGCACGTCCATCTCAGCCTGGTAAGGCTGATTCTGATCCTACGTACTTACAGTATGTGTGTGTTAGTGCCGAACACAACGGTAGTCGGTGGTTTAGTGGTGCAGTGAATGAGCCGAGTGGAGAATGTAAATCATGAGGGTGATGGTGAGCTTTGGCCTGTGGCCTGAGAATCAGGCAGTCGTCTCAGTCTGAAGTCTCAAGAGACAAAGACGGTTCGTCTGGCCAGACTTCTGCCAACACACACCGTGGCCCATCTGGTCCCCTCAGTGGATGTTACTGACAGCTGAGGCTTATCTTCCAGCCTTTTTTAGAGGCTAAGTGACCTTTGTAGCTTCAAATCCTGCAACATGGTAGAGCACTGAGATAACTACATATGTAACATGCATCTAATTGTGAGCATGTTAAAGTTCTGTGATTGAAATGATAGAAAGACAATTCAACACTCTGAGGAGGAATGGTAAAGATATCCACGCACAGGGGAAATTACTTTAGGAGGGTTTCTGGAAAGGACTTGACTGTGAGCTGTGAAGTATAACAGACTCAGACAATTTTACTTTATTACAAAATTCAGAAACTGTGGACACAGAACTTTGCCACAGTGAGCCCAGTTACACTGTCATCAACAGCTGCAGTAACACATCTCTTCCCTGTGCTCATTCAACTGATTCCCTCACTTCTCCAGTTCACTGTGCAATTCATTTTTCACATTTTCAAGCTTGCATCTTGCCTTATTCCTTCCCTTTCCTACCCTGACCTTTTATTACACTACTGCATTTACGGCACTTCATCATCTTTGAACTAGAGGTTGGTTAATTGTTAATCAAATAGGACAAGGACAATAACCTGAAGCAACATTTGAGATGCAACTAACAACATAATGTTTCTTATTTAAAAAAATAGATTAATTTTGGAGATGAATAGAGAGGGTAACTGCAAAATATGTTTTGAGGCTTTTCAGAGAGTTTAAAAGTGTAATGCTATGGTTCAGTGGCTCTGTCTTCCCGCTTGGCTGGAACAGAGAGTCCAGCTGGGATGGAGACAACAGTCAGTGCTCTGCAGGTCAGGACCGGGCGGCTGGTCAGAGCAGAAATGGGCAAAGCAACACTTCCTACAGTACCAGCTGCAGCTTTATCAAACACCAAAGGTTTGGATGAGTTTATAATGTGCTCAATACAGAATTACTGCAGTGTGAAGGTCTTGGGGGTTTCCCAGATAATCCGGGAAAATCCAGAAATAAAAAAGACTGACAGCTGAAAGAAAAATATTGTGCCTGAGTGAAGCCTCTGAATGAGAAAAAGAAAAAAAACATAAAAGTGATAAAAACATTCTGAAGTTTTCAAAATGAGCAACAGATATATAAAAATAAATTTTCAAATGCAGAGATTAAACTTCCAAAGTCATTTAGCTTCTCAGAGGCAGAAAATAAACTATACATAGCAGCTCCATGCAACAGAGTCTGAGTATGACAGTGGGTCTGTGATTAGCACCTTATTGGTTTTTCAAATTTTAATAATACACAAAGACAATTGGATACAAAATGCAGTATTTAAATTATGGTTTCATTCATTACTACCTACCTAGCTGGGCCTGTGTGAAAAAGTAAGTGCCTTCTAAACCTAATGACTGGCTGTGCGTGTGTGTGGCAACAACTGCAATTAAGTGTTTGCTATAACTGGCAATGAACCTTTCACATCACAGTGGAGAAATTATTCTTTGCAGAATTGTATAATTTAGCCACATTGAATGCTTGATATATGAAGCATATCAAGCATTTCAAGACCTCTAACAGCTTGTTAGGGGTCATGCTACAGCATCTCAATTAGAGTTAAGTCTGAACTTTCACTATTTTCAATATTCATTCATTCATCTTCTGAACCGCTTAGTCCCCGCAGGGGTCACGAGTGTGCTGGAGCCTATCCCAGCTGTCATACGGGCAAGGAAGCCGGGAGGAAGCCGGAGTGCCCGGAGAGAACCCACGCAAACACAGAGGGAACATGCAAACTCCACACAGAAAGACCCTGGCTGACCCCCAGAATCGAACCCAGGACCTTCTTTTTTTCTTTTTTTTTGAGCCATTCAGCGGTGGAAATGCTGATGTGTTTTGTA